>JACCGJ010015893.1:0-14884 GCA_013407085.1 Atriophallophorus winterbourni
AATGTAAAAATCTGCTAAAGGATTTGGACACCGTGTCAGAATGAGCGGCTCCAAATTATGTGCCATTTTATCACGTACAAAGAAAGGATAATCCACTTTGTTCATGCTGATTGTCATGTCATGACATCAACTGAAGGAGGACAACAACAACAATATTCATACCGTAATCCTGGCGTTGTAAAGCGTTCGTGTTTTAATTATAAATCTTTGAATTTTTACTCTGCTTCAAAATGACCGCTTCTGTAATGAGCGGTCGGGAGCAAGTTCTTTGAAACACGTAGATTTCTTAATTATGGCTTTCGTATCTCTTTTGCAAACGTCTTTGTAGCGCAAATACGGATTGTCTGCAGGTCGTATTCTTTATTCAACTTTGCCATTAAATAAATCAAACTCCATGACGTAACTGTTTCGTATTGCATACACATGACGTTTCACGTTACAGAGTGGAAAGGCCTCTCGTACAACATTCCTACTGCGAACGACAATACGCTTCAACGCGTTGAAGAACCTGAAATGCTGGTTAAATTGAACTGGTTGATTAAGTTGGCCCGTACCTCCTCGGTCGCAATTTCCGGCGAAGTTGCTCATTTCAATTCATGCTACGCATGGCTCTTGGCCGACAATCCTCATGCAAGTTGGCAGGTGCTTCGTACTTCGAACGTGAAACTGAATGGATCCGATTTGGAACTTTTATGGACCCTGCTGATCCAAGAAGTATTCGAGTGCCATCCACCATTCAATTCGCACCGATTTTGCCCAAGTTGCAGAACACCGTGGCAAAATTAAGAACGAGTCTTTGTGATTTATCGGCAAAAATCCAGGTCTGTACATAAAAAAGATTCACCAACGAAATCTTACTTTCGGTCCTGAGTGGAAAGTCAAACTTTCCGGTTCAGTGATCGTGAAATTTCGCAAAGTTCATGTCCCGTTTCAATGATGGAAAAGTTGGAAAATTACAATTAATCTTTTGCATGTTGTTCTCAATCTGTTAGTACTCCTTCGGTCCTGGGGTCACTTCGTGTATGGTTGAAGCGGTGTACCTCATTGTACTTGTCTAAAAATGGCATGCTCAAATTTAATTCAATTTGAGCTAAACAGCCGCTTCAAACGACTTATAATTGTGAATCGCATTGATTAGATACAAGAACTGAACGCCATGACAAAATAAAAACAATGTTTACCGCAGGAAGACGAATATTTCCTCGTTTAAATCACTTTTCTCATCTTCCTCCTTCCAGAGATGTTCAGGGTGAGAAGCAGCTAGTTTAACTGATTTACCGAAAAACCACCAGCTACTGGTCAACAACCACTTTTTGAAACGAATCGTGTCACATGTAATCGAATAAAATGTGTATCAATGAGTTTCGGTTCATTATAAATGATTTAATGATTCCTATTGTTTCGTTTCAGGGTTCAATACTGATACTAGAATCCTACCTCAAATTATCAGATCCAGCCGTTGGCTGTGAACAAGAGCCATGTGTGTCCAATATGAGCCAATCAGCGTTGTCGGCCGAACGAGATGCAGTGCAGAAAACGTATTCTCTTGAATTTGCTTTCCACAAAACGCTTCTTCGCCTCATGCGTCCACTTCCTTGTTATATTCCTCTTTCAAGAGGTTTGTTTCCATGTGAATTTAGCTTCGTCGATCATAGAATTGTAATAAATCAACGAAGGTAGTTATGTATACCGATATGAGTAACTCTGATTTGTAAGCTTAAGCCATAACAAAAATAATATCTATTCCATCGGCGACAAAATTTTTCTTTGTAATAACTTACAGCCTGAGCGATGCGATAGAAATTTGGCAAATGCTCTATCGCAGACGTGTTGTGGAGCTGACATCCCCAGGTGGACTGTTAGTGCTTTGGATATGAGCACCACAATGCATTGTTAATTTTGAGCGTCGTAAAAATCACTTTTTGATTCTTTATTTAGGCATCGTGGTTCCTTGTGCGAACCCTATTCAACTGTGGCATTCAAGCACAACTTTGTTTACATTACTACCCACTTTTCCCATAGAAGTAGTATGCGGTACAGCGCTAGATCGTTTAAAAGGCTAAGTTCCTTTCATTGATGGGTAATTATTCTGCTTATGGGTTGCTTGGACAGTTTAGACTGACGAATAAGCCCAAATCGACACTGAATCCCAATAGACTGTCCTTCTAATCTCTCGCATTAAGCTTCAGCGCATTGGACCCCGGTACTACCAGCTTCACATCATGAAGACATTGCTTCGTATTGGTCAATTAAATTTCACGTCTTCAGATTTCAAGCGTTTTCTGTTATTTTGTTGTGTAAATGCCTATTGGGATTTTTTCTCACAGTCTTTATCGCCGATTTCAATAGCACCAATTTGTAACGTTGCTATGGTGTCAGAGTGGTAGACTGCTGTATAGTTGGTGGATGCCATTGAAATTTTTTTTATTTAACTATCCGCGTTGCAGTTTTATGTGGCTGGCCCCGAGGATGGACTAACCGACTTTTTACTTCTCGAATCATGCCAGCTCACTTGCATCGATCGGAGACTGGATCCTTCGAGTTTGTTATCCAGTCAAGTTCTCACCATCCAACTTCGTAGACTATGCGCAGTTCATGGCATCTACATTCTCCTTCACAATTGGCAGCCAGGTTCTCAATTGACTTCTTTGAAGCGATCACTAATTACAGTCATCAAGCTAGAGGGTGACAGTGATAACTCGTCACTGTTTTCTCTTCTAGCCTTCGATATTTTTACTTGGTGTGAGATTAACTTGTTTTATATTTCAACCTAGCTAGTACTGACGCGTTGCCCAGCCAGTAAACTCCATAAAGTTGTTTGCTTAAAAGAGTTTCAGTCACGGTTGAATACGCCAATATTGCGTGATTGTGCTGTCGCATGTTTAGGTTTGTTTTGCTTTCAGCTAATTATTGTGAAAATTGGATATTTGTTGACCCTCTCAACGAGAGGTAAACGGATTCTGCTACAGATGCATTAAAACCCAATCCCATCCTCTTTATTCCACGTGATTTTCTGATTTAGAGTCTTGATTTGTTCTGTATTACTTACTTGATTTATCTACCTTTTCGTGACAGAATTCATCTCACTAGCAAACTCCAATCCCACCCACATGTTGCAAACCCGCCTGGTGCATTTGGGTTTGTGTCTTTTGACAAACTGGACCAACTTCGTAATCGCTCGTTATCCAAATGATCATGCTGCTATTCCTCACTGGGCAAACGATGCCTGCCACTTTGCCTATCAACTCTGTCAGCCGCATTTTGTGAATTTTATGCAATGGACCAAAATTTCGGTTAGTTCTCGATCATGTCTGAAACTGTGCACCGCTGTTGACAGTCTTTAAACGTTATTTCTAGTTTTTAGAAACTACTTTGAATTGCCTCATATCCTACCTCATGGGTAGGAAATCTACTGACCTCTACCCAGTACAATGCGGAGCAACTGAGCGTTACACACCTAAATGCTGTTTCAATTGCAAAGAGCGTTTCCATCCTTGGGTCCCATGGGTGTGTTCAGATACTAGACCTCAAGCTGGATTTTCAACTCCTATACATTTGGCTTACGGGTGTCCAGGTAAGTTTCCGATTAAGTTTACGATTCTGTGTTAAAATATGTTTGCGTTTTTCAAATGGAAAACGGTTTGAATTTCAGATGTTATTCGCAATGAATTTGTAAATAAAACTGAGTAAAATGCATGGAAAATCTGATTTGTAGCGTTCTCAGTTGGAGTTAATATAGAAATGCGGTTTAGCTATGAGTGTTAATATTGATTTTTATGCGAATTTTTCGCAGATTTGCCACAGTTATGAAAGGTTTATCTGTGTGACACTAATTGCTCGACATTTTAACATCAAGCTACTGGACCAGCTTCAATATCGGAATATACCCAATTTGGGGAGAGGCACTTCATCGTTACAAGACAAATTATCCCAACGTTGTCGATCCTATCATTGGAGCATGCACAAATGCAGTGGGAACTAAGTGAAGTAGCTTAGATTTAACCTTAACTCAAAGTTATGGTGGGTGTATACACCTAAATGATCCGGCTATTTCGATTAGAAATATATACCGAAACCCATTTTCAGGCCATAATAAATATCTTGTCACAATTTTTTTTAGCCGCATTCTACCTTTGAGAGGCATTGAAAATGAATTGATTTGATTTTACTGGTTCCAATTCTTACTGTAAACTGGGGGCCCCAATTAAGTTTACAACATACTATGTTAATGGCACTGTTTTAGCCTATCTCTTGTGAATTTTCATTATACTGTTCGAATTTGTTAAGCCTGACCATAAATCTTAAGTTGAATAATAAGCTGTTTATGTTGGTAGACTAAAGTAGTTCATTTTGTTATCTGGCAATTGTATTTGCCAGGCTCGAGGGCATCAATTTCGATATACTAATAAGCGCTCAATTGTTTCAATCGATTGCAAACATTTCGTACTGTCCACTTGATCGCGTCCCTTTAATCTTAATTCAGAGTGTCCTCCCAAGCGGATCGAGCGAACTTCGGTGTTAACACAAATTGACATGCAGCGTGACCTTCATCTAAGATCACTTGGTTTGATCGGTCATCCAATCGACAAATCAGATGAGAATTCAGAAAATCTACCTCGGGATGTTGCACACGAAGCAACAGGTATCAAACGAAAGTTTCCTTATCGATGGAATCGAGGAAGGCTGATTGGCAGAGGTAAGAGATTTTGCATTGGTTAAAAATGAGCCGGTATAATTGCGTAACACCTGATTAGTATAACTACTCGTTCGTTTCAAATTATGCTCATAAACTTCTGCCTTGCGATCTACAAGATACGTTTTTATTTTCTCTTTGCAATGTTTTGAATGTTTTCGGAAAATTTGTAATTCTCTAGCGCTATACATAACTGTGTTCCACTGATGGATAGTACTCTGTTTGTTTAAATGCTGAGGTCATTCGCACACAAAGCTTCTGTAGTGGTATTTGAGACGGTTTTTCTTTATTCATTCAGTATTATTATCATCTTCATTTTTCGTTTCACAAAAATGTTCCTCTGCTCTATCAGTCATCCGATTTCGTTGATATGATTGAACGTGAAGTGAAACGGTGGTTGCATTAAATATGACATTACCCGGGTTTATTCGGTTTTTAAAAGGCTTTTCTTTGGTGTTTTCTTGGTTCTCAACGTATTGAAGCAATCTTTAGTCAGTACACATTTTGAACCATTGATTAGTCTGTAGATTTTTGAGATTGCGAATTAACCAACAAAAATTAACCTAACATTTCGGACAATAAAACCAGAGGAATAACCTTGTGCCGTCTTGTTTTTAGGTATCACAGGAAAAGTGTACCAAGCATTTAACCTAGACACGAAGGAATTGATGGCAGTCAAAGAGGTAGTCATCGATCGTGAACGGGTTTCAAACAGATCACAGAACTTATCTTACCAAAATGGGGAGCAAACGAAAGCCCGTCGAGGCTTACGTGCCTTCCGTCGAGAATGTGATTTACTGGCCAGCTTGTCGCATCCCGCATTGGTCAGGTTTCTCGGTGCGGACGAACAAACTCCAGACGTTCTACGATTATTCACGGAATTGTGCACTACCGGTACTTTGGCAAGTGTTGCCAAGGAACGACCGAGTGAAGGGCTTGTGCGACACTATGCGCACGACTTAGCCGGCGCAGTTCTCTACCTCCACGAACGAGTAAGGCAATTTCCGAATGTTAAAATCATCCAAATTGAATGTTCAAATCTCTTGTTTCTATGAGCGAGTCACCATTTTCGATTTATTCCATATTGTAGGATTTAGCTTGAATAATCAATAATGCTCTTACGATAAGCAAGTACCGATGACACTGTTATCACAATATACGTGGTTAATGAATGTTACCTGGTCTAATGTCAACTCATGCGTCATTGATGTGTGTTTGTTTGGATTTACGACGATGTCTGTTTGCAGCAGCATTCACTGTGTGCCTTCAGATTGGTCATCTCCTAAAGGTTAACGTCTACGTATATAAATATTTTATCTGCCCTGCTTTTCTGGCCGATTCGGTTTCTGAAACATCTATTATAATATGAGGAATGACTTCTAGCCAACGTATTTTCTCGTAAATTCTGACTAACCAACACGTCGGTCGGAGTTTAGTTAGTTCCACAAACCCAAACCGGATGGTTATATTTTAAGAAACATGCAAAAGTACGCTCCATACGCTGGTGAAACTTGAAATCTTTGATGCATGACGTGGAAATAATTGTTCTCTGAAGCTATGGGAAAGACATTTTATCCGCTTTTTAAATCATTAGTTAGGGGACAGTCGGATAAGGCTTCGCATGAATTGAAACAGTGGAGAAACGGTAAACAAGTTGTGCTGTGAGCCACTGTTAAATCAGGTAGGTACGATGAACCTGTTCAATCATATTTAGATGGGATTAAACTCATGGTCTTGAACAAAGAACCTCAATTGTATCCATTTTCATCACACGCACAGACACACACGACACGTCCGGTTTCATGCTGTTTGTTCGCATCAAATAGGACAAGACGATCAGGATTCATATGACTTGAAATAGTATAGTAATCGTAAACAACATTTGGTATTTGAATATATATATATATATATATGTGTGTGTGTGTCACGACTATATTTCATTCAATACCATTCAGTCTTATAAGATTTACTATTTTGTCAAACTTTGACGAATAATTTTCCATTCTTTCCTTCTACAGTCTATTGTGCACAGGGATATCAAGCCATGCAATATTTTCTTGGTTGATCCCTACCCTGGTTCTTCTGGTAGTTCTCGGCCATTGATCAAACTCGGTGATTTCGGTCACTCATTACGCTTACATTCATTATCCAGTAGAGCCAGTGGTCTCGCCGGGACCGTGTACTACATGGCTCCGGAAGTATGCCGTGATTCTGATGTTGGCTACGGTCGACCTTGCGATATTTGGTCGTATTGTTGTGTTCTCCTGGAGTTGTTGACTGGCAGGCCTCCGAATTTCGGAGTGACTGATGTGTACGCAGTCTTCTTCAGACTTTGTAATGACCACATTCCCTCGATCCCCTCTTACTCTGTGTCCGAAGAGCAGGACTCCAGGGATTTGATCAGTGAAGGAGCCATCCGTCTGCTGAGAGCGGGTTTGGTGGCAGATCCTGAAAAGCGACCGACGGCTGCAGAGTTGTTTGAATTCGATTTTCTACATTATCCATTCAACGCTACGAAATAAATTTGTGTGAATTAACTTTCTTGTTTTTATTGAAAATGATACAAATTTGCGACAAAATCTGGCATTCGTATGCGTAGTTATATCCTGGCACAAGTTTGCCGTTTTTAATGATTTCTCTTTCGAATACTCACAAGAACGAACATCTCTGACAATGCGTACAATTAAACGGGAAAAATTTATGCGATTGGCGCCGTGGGTTCAGCGATTTTTAGTGGATGTGACATTGGAATACGCGAATTCGGTTTTAAATCACTATGAACACATCAGGTTTTGCTGCTCTTCCAAGTAAACTGAACTCAATTTCATCCAATAGTTGCCTAGATAGCAGGTAATTTTTCCAACTGTCTAACAAATTTCGTGCCGATAATGTGAAAATTGTCAAGTATATTGAAGTGATGGCATCAGCGCCGACGGTAGCACTTGCTACTTGGTGCTGACCACATTGGTCATATGGCTCCTAAACTCAGCTTCATAGCTGTACTCATATTCTACGAGATTGTTATCGCTTAAAAGGTCCTATGTCTTGTGCTTATCGCTGGTTTCGTTTCCACAAAGGGGTACGGGTGATATGATTTCACTCACAGACGCAAGGCTGTCGCAATAATTTTCTGATCTTTTTTACATGTGCCCTTACACCTGTTGGTGTGAAACCCATTACCTTGAACAATTATCTTAATTTGTATGCATTTCCATCACGCACACATACCCTACGATGATGATTAAACACAGCACTAAACCGTTTTAAACATGGATATGGTGGGAAAATGGTCGAGCCCATTTTAGCAATGTTCAACCAGGTGGGTTTTGGACCTGAAATATTCGACACAAAGTCAAACTTCATATCCTCTGCGCCACCCGGTCCCTTTTCCGTCAGGGGCAATTTTTTTATAAGAATAGACTGGATGTGCGTCAAATAAACTTTGTATATTGCCTCGTCTATATACCCAAATTTTTGGTTATCTTTCACTAACATTTAGAATGTAATTGTGATTCAAACAGTATTCCTTTCAAAGTAATGTGTTGCTCACATCCCCCGAAATTACACTCCACTACCGGTTTCTGGCTGTTTGTCGTCATCAGGTGGAGACATTAAGTATAATCTTGTTTAGTATTCCTTTCACATTATTTATATAAACCTGCTTTCGGTGAAATATTGTTTCAAGCTGCTATGAACTAAACAAACCTTTTTCTATAAAAACTGTAACCAGTGAAGGACGATTAATGTTGATCCATCTAAAACTTATGTGAGTACTTATACTTTCGCAGTCTACCGAAAAACTGATAGGAGGTAGTAACTATCTCGGCTACAACCTATTTGTTGCCTCTTCTGGGTGTAATAATCGCATTGAAAGGTTTTCCGTAAATATTGGGAAAATCCTTATTGCAATATCATCATTCACTCAATAAATTTATTGGCCGATTGATGGAACCATTCATGTTGTTTCTAATTCGCAGTTTGAATTTATCACAAATACAGTTAGCATTTAGGCCGCTGATTACCTAGCTACCCTATATCGTTTTGTTCCTCATTCTCGCTTTCATCATTGTATCGATTATGCCATAGTCGGTTAGAGCCACTATTGATTTGCCTGCCGTCATCTGATCTAATTTACGTCTGCCAATGTAATTATCACTGAGACTCTCCTGTTGCATCGCGGAGTACGGCTTCCCATCACCCGGGGGTGAGTATGCATTGATGACGCATTGACCAATAAACGAGGTGGGCATAATGAACACTTGACCGTGTTTCGATCGATGAGTCACGTGAATCGGGTTGGAATTTATCGATTGTGGTTTATTGTTAGCTCATCAACCAACGGTTTCCCCTTCGTCTTGTGTTATTTGACATGGTGATTTGTTCTATTAATCGAACCAAATTTGTATGAAAATGTTAGATTTATGGCATGTGTTTAAATACCATTTGAGCCGAGATTTCATTACGATAAACGTTTCCGTCGGTGATGCGAGCATAAATTTTGTTTTGTAACAAATTTCAAGGAGTGATAAAACACTGGCTTCCACGCTAAAACAATCTGTTTAATTTTCTTTTGAAAACAAATTTAGTAGTTCATATCAGAAGCATATGGGACAGTAAATCAAAGCAAAAACTTTCTAACGAATAAAAATGTTCATTCCATTTGTTCTGGTTTTACGTATAACATTCATCAATACTATGCTTTCGTATGTGGTAAATGATTCTCATGCTTCAGACAGATAACGAAAATTTCACCATAATATTAATACACCAAATTGAATATAAGTTCAAACTTTAGTACTAGGTTCATTGATCCTAAAAACATTGGAAAATTGAGGAACAATGTTGACGTTCAAGCCTATGTTAACCCTTTAGCGACCAAAAGGACCATACGGTCCTCTTTTGGATAACTGTTCTAATAAACAGTGAACAATATTCGGTTGCTGCGAGGTTTGAACGAGTCCAGACATGTCGAAGCATCGTTCTTAGACTGTCTGGCTCTCAGTGTGCGTCATTCCATCAGTATGCAGAAGGTCTTTGCGAGCTATAGACGTACTGTTCTGTTCTCCTTAAAAGTTCATTTTTGTAACTAAAATGGCACATACACCAGGTGAGATTTGACTCTAAATAATTCATTGGTGAAAGATGAGTATTTGAGTTGAAACTTAAAGTCTTTAGAATGACGTTTTTTTTTATCAAGATATTTACATTATATTTTGTAAAGAGGACCATACGGTCCTCTTGGTCTTGGGAAAGCACAAGTAAAAGAGGACTGTATGGTCTAGTTGGTCTTGATGATTCGTTTTCCGAATATTACTATTTATTATCACCAAATTAATTGTCTAACCAGATATTAATATTTCCAATGATATTCATTATTTAAAAACAACATAACAATGGAATTATTTGTATTTCAAACACATTATTTAGAGTCTTTGATTGTTGCATAGCCAAGTAGTATGACATGATCATTTGAATATAAAACCTCAAATAAATAAAGATCATATAGCTACAAAAGATATGATTCGAATGTTATAGTTTAATTTATAATCTTGATATATATTTTGTCACAGAATACACGACATATTTTGGGATTTAAATATTTCCCAAATGTATTCCATCTTTTGTTCATAATCATTTGTCAATTATTATCAGCAATTTATTCTTTTATAATTGTGCTGTAGTAAGGCGAATGTGACGTAACAAGTGATTTTGGAATTGAGCAAAATATATACCTACAAGTTTCTTGTTTTTAGGTACGAGGATGAAGCCCAGCAGCATCGCCAGTAAAGTAGCCACACTAGATTGTACAAGTGATGTAGAGTCAGATTTTTCTGATGATGATGTTCTATATCCTGATTTTGAAGCCCTCATGCAAAATTTAAGTGAAGATGAACACAATGTGAAGGATCAAGAGAACATACTTACTGAACAACGTTGTGTTGACACTGCAGTTACAAGCATAAGGAATAAATCTGATCGTATTTATTGGCATTCTATGAGAACATCACATACGGAAGAGGATGTTCACGTATTTGACAGCCATCTTATCGAGAATGACAACATTGAGTCTCCAATGCTTTACTTCAAGAGTCTGGTATCTGATGACCTAATAGAACAAATTTGTGAACAAACTAATTTGTATGCTCTGCAAAACGATCCATCAAAACCCCTTAATCTAACTAATTTGGAATTTGAACAGTGGTTGGGAATATGCATGCAAATGTCAGTGACCAAAATTGATAACACTCGCCTTCATTGGTCAGCTCATGCTTTGAATGAAAACATTGCTCAAACAATGCCACGTAAAAGATGGGAAAACATAAAATCTAATCTACATTTGGTTGACAATTCTTCATTGAATTCAAGTGACAAGTTAGCTAAAGTGAGACTTCTTGTTGACCATTTGAAGGAGAAGTTCAAGCAAATCCCTATGGGAGAAAATTTATGCGTTGACGAGCAAATAGTTCCCTTCAAGGGCAAGTCATCACTCAAGCAATATATCCCCAAGAAGCCAAATAAATGGGGATATAAAATATTTGTTCTTGCAGATAGTACTGGCATCGTTTACGACTTCTTGCCATACTCAGGAAAAATTATGCCTGTGACAAGGGCGGGTGTCCCTGATCTGGGTCCAAGCTCCAATGCTGTTCTGAACTTGGCCGAAACCATTCCAGATGGGAAAAACCACAAGATCTATTTTGATAACTGGTTCACATCACTGAAACTAATTTCTCATTTGGCATCAAGGCAAATATGGGCATGTGGAACCGTCCAAGAAAGAAGACTTAGAGGGCTGAAATTTAAGTCTGATAAACAGTTACGTGAGCGGGGCAGAGGTTCATTTGATGAACATATGACTGAAATTGATGGCGTTTCAATCACTGCTGTGAAATGGCATGATAACAGGTCTGTTTGCCTTGCTTCTAGTTTCCTGATGTCTGCTCCATTACATCAGCGAGAGAAATTTTTTGTTTGTTTGACATGGCAGTGGTGAACAGCTACTTACTATTGCGAAGAGCTGAAAAATCTAAGGGAGTTGCATACTATAATAAGACATCCTTATGTGACTTCAAACTGCAGCTGGCAAATTCCTTGATCAAAAGTGGAAAGCACACTCTTAAGAGGAGAGGGAGACAATCAGATGAGAGTGTGCAGCAAAAGTATTCAAAGAAAAGGAAAACAGGAAAAGCAACAGTACCAATTCCAGATGAAAGTATCAGGAATGATGGTGTAAATCACTTACCAACTTTTCATGAGAACAGAGGAATGTGTAAAAACCCAGGTTGCAAAGGCAAAATACACATGTTTTGCAAGAAATGCGTTGTACATCTGTGTTGTGAGCGAAACAGGAACTGCTTTGAAGCTTTTCATCAAAACTAAACTGTTTTGAAACTGTAACTGACCTGTTAAAGGACTGTGTAGTTGTAAATTTGGTTCTAGTTGTAAATTTGATTTTTATATTGTACAATCATGTTTTATTTTAAAAAATAATACACAAAGAAAGGAAATATTTATCACTAATTTGCATGAAATTTTCCCTCAAGTCCAATAGGACCGTATGGTCTTCTTTTGTTTAAGCTGTCTCAGGTCCAAGTGGACCGTACGGTCCTCTTATAAATTTTCCTTCGGAATTAAACTTTTAAGTATTTATATGTATAATTATGCCCTATAGTTATAATTTCAGTGTAAAAAATTTACAAAAATATTTTTTCTTAATCAGCAAAAAGTTGGTCGCTAAAGGGTTAATATGGTCGGCAGCGAACCGTATTCATATTAGGATCGCTCAGTGATTCCAGATCAAGCGCTCATATTTAAGTGTGGGGACGGTGAACAAAGTGATCTCGTGATCTTGACATACTTGTCGATCTGAATGGTGACTTTGTCCAATCGGTGAATTGCATTTAACCATAATCACATTAACGGAGATGAAATATATGACAGTTTGCGTGCCGAAAATCAAGCTATCAAACTTACTGAAGATTCATCCGACGAGAACTTTGGATGGCACAACTGTCTTCTTTGTGGGCAAAATGGTTTTGACTCTTAATTAAACCTGTTTACACGTAGTGATGACCTATTTGAAGGCTAATCTGTGGTAATCAAAATCGATAGTTAAAAAAATAACTGCGAAGTTTTAGCACTCTGCACGGGTTGTGTTGAAATCTCGTCGCCTATACCGCGTCGTAATAAAGTAACCAATAACCCCAGACATGATAAGGAATATAAAATAATTTATAATGACGTATGGTAGGTCACTCCCTTTAAGCGTTTATTCACGCTCAGTGCTTTTCCAGACGAGAACTTTTACTACTTGAAAATGATCAAACAGCCGCTCTGGGTGGATTATATCGCGGTGTCAAAACGTTTGACAAAAAGTGGGAAACATTTAGATCTCGGTTACGTGAGTCTGTCAAAATTACACTGACAATGTCAGTACTATTGATAAATTGAATGAAATCTAAGCGGGGTGGATAAAAATGCACATCCTGAGTTCAAATATTTGTAAAACTAAAAGAATATTATTCGTACATTAACAACTAGGGAAATTTTGAAAACAAAATTAGACAATTAGATGGTAAAACATATGCAGCGCATCAGCATTGTTTGTACTGATTAGAAATGGAAGTAAACATTTGTTACTATTAGTGTTTAGTGACATTTAAATTAATGTCACTCGTGATTTTAAACCAAGAAACTAGATTGATCGCATTCAAACGTGAGTTTTGCATAAGTTTTCCATCGTTATGCTGTTACTGAATGCCTTTTAAGTTCAACCTGATAGCAGGTTTCGATTCGGCATATGGCTCTCAAGTGCACAGCGAAGATTGCCGGATTGACCTACATTCATCAGTTCGGGCTAAACGAGTCATAAGAATCCAATGCCTACAAACGAAGTGAAATTTGAGAATACTGACGTTCGACCTGGGTTTACTAAATTAATATGCATTTGGATGCTGTGGTGAGTTTCAAAGGCTTGCTACTACCTATACATTTTACCTGATTGGTGAATGGCGAACCGAAATCATAGTAGAATCGAATAACTATAACTTCGTGTGAAGGTAAAATTCTTGTAGAATTTCGAAGTAACGTTTACAAAACTTATTGCAGGACCACATCTAAAAAGCGATTTTTACCTTGGATTGCCGCAGCAATCATATTGTCTATTACATTAAAAATAGCATTTTGATCAAGGCTAAAATTCAACTGAATTTTCAAGTACTGAGTGTTCACTAATAGTAGGCTACACTGGAGTCTGGTTTTTGCTGTAGTTGCTTAGTTAATGCGATTCTTCTTAGGAAGTGTTTGCACGTTTCGCCAGCTTTACACATGGGTAGAAATATGTTCATTTCTGTAGTATTGCCTGAAGTTTTGGATGTTGAATTGATTGCGAATAGAATATATGGGATCTTTATATATAATTAATTTGTATTGTTTATCAACTAGTGAAATGCATTGTTTTATACAGATTCACTTTCGTGTATTCATAATCGAAACAGTGATCAAAGCTTCAATGCACAACGAATAGTTCAATTAAAACACCGATATGCGCCATCAATGAAAACCAGTTCCCCTATGAATTTAAAATGTTTCGTGAGCATTGAGCAACCTTTTGTTAAATCAGCTTTCTGCATCAACCCGGCGTAACCCATCCCCTTGGGACTTCATGACTCATACGGGGAGCTTAGGTGGTAAACCCAGACGCTATCTTGATTTCAAATTTGGTCACAGTTGTTTTCCAACTAGCTTCCAGTGTGGGGGAAAGTATACCAAGGCTGACGTTTTATGGATAGGTGTTTGTAACAAGCTCATTTTGAGATCCTAGAATGAGCACAGTTCAACTGCATACATAGAACAATACCGACAATATCTGTTTCAACATTGGAACAAATGTTACGAACATTGAAGCTTAATGGGTTCAGAATTTGTTGCTCATCTAACTTAGCCAGTTATTTTTGGTTTTATTTAAAATAAAATCGAAGTTTATTTATAAGTCCGATGGAAGGGTTTTTCTCTTTCGGAAAATTATTATGTCACTTTTTTGGAATATAGAAAAGATTGAAAATAACAAATAGATGTACAGTACCATAGAATATACGTATAAAATTTGAATAAATCGTACTTTAACGTTTCCATCTATGTGGTTCGAGGGGTAACATAATTCCAAGTTTGGTATGAAGTGGGAAATGTCGG
>JACCGJ010015898.1:0-14732 GCA_013407085.1 Atriophallophorus winterbourni
CAACAGTTGAAGGTAAACTGTTCCAACTAAAACAGACACGGACAGAGTAAAAAACCTGCTACATTTCATGCACGATCTACACTACACACATGTTAGTGTATTCATTGTTTTCACAACCAAGATAACACAGAACGTCTGAAATGGACCCCTCACGGTCGACACATTTTAGAAACATTTCATGCTTTCAGATGAGAAGGTGTGACAGTTGGGAATAAAATGTTCCGTTTTATTTTTAAGCTGATTAGGTAGGTGGAGTGCACGCCATTTGAATTCGTCTGGCTGTAACAACGTGCAAACAAAACAAAATATGACTGCGCATTCGGTACAATTGTTACAGTACAAACAGTACATTTATTCTCTTATGAAACTCATTACCGTCGGGTGTTGTGCATTTACCTATTGAAAGGATTTTCATCAGCATGGTTAAGTTAATCCAGTTAGCATGTAATGCAACCGTTTCTATTTATATACTCTCGCTCAATTTTATGCAAATGTTTTAAGCCCGATAACGGTTAGGGCGAATGAGAATTTACTGACATCGATTGTATCTCAACAACTGAATGATATTGAAATTAATTCAGCGATTATACGAAGACACTTGTGTCGACTGAACCCTAGAAAATCTCCTGGAGCCGATGGAATAACACCAGCACTACTAAAATCCTGTGACCAGCAGGATTTTAGAACCACTATGCCAATTGTTCCAACATTCCCTAACCGAAGGAGTGGTGCCAACAGAGTGGAAGATAGGGGTAATTTCACCAATTTATGAGGGTGGTAGCCGTTCAGATCCCGCGCATAGTTACGGAAAATATAGTTCATCACTTGGAATCACGAATTATACTATCTGTCGCCCAGCATGGGTTTCGTAAAGCTCGCTCATGCTTGACAAACTTGCTGACGGTATTAAACGATTGGACTCAAACGGTTGACGCAGGAGACAGTGTGCACGCGTGCTATCTGGATATGTCGAAAGCTTTCGACAGAGTTGATCACTTCCTGTTGCTACGGAAGCTGAAACAGATTGGTATTGACGGACAGCTACTCGTGTGGTTCGAAAGCTACCTCAATGAGCGCAAAGCAACCGTTCGAGTTAACGGGGTACAATCACGAGCCATTAATACCTCCAGTGGTGTACCGCAAGGTTCCGTTCTCGGTCCAGTGCTTTTCCTAGTTTACATCAATAATTTACCTGAGACGCTCTCATGCAAGGTAGTCCTTTTTGCGGATGATGTTAAACTTTGGATGCGAATAAAATCAACTGCAGACTGCGTAAAACTGCAAAGTGATTTCGATGCACTACACGAATGGTCAGTTAGAAATAAACTGCCGTTCAATTTTCAAAAATGCAAGTTACTGCAAATCGGTAAGCCCTTTCAGTACGAATATCACTTTGGGCAGAAGATTTTGAGCTGGACGGAATCGGAGAAGGATCTTGGAGTCTGGATATGTGGCAGCCTAATTAACAGCGTGCATTGTGAGGTCATTTACAAGCGTGCTTCAAAGCTTCTAGGTATGCTTCGACGGATCTTCAGAACCTTTACGCCTGTAACGTTGCCAAGAATCATGAAGACCTACTTAATTCCCACAATGGAACACGCATCGCAAGCATGGACTCCGTGGATGAAAAAAGATATATTCTTGCTGGACAGGATATATCATCGTGCAACTAAACTCGTGCGTGGTTATCGAAACCTTACATACGAGGAAAGGTTGAAAAAGCTAAAGCTCCCCACTCCCCTTCAACGTAGACTTCGAAGTGACGTTATAATTACTTACAAAATATTGAATACTCCAGATCATCCACTCAAACATTTGTTCAAATACCGTGAATCAGGAATTACACGTAGACACTCAGCAGCACTACAAATTCCCCATTCCCGTATTAATTGTCGCCGATATTTCTGTTCGGTACGTGTCTGTTTCCTGTGGAATGCCCTTCCCGGAGCAATTATCACCTCTCCCTGTATACAAACTTTCACTCGAACCTTGGACACTTATTTGTTACATAACGACTTGACGATGCCTGTGTATTGACTCAGGGTAAGCATATTACTTGACTCCAGTGACATCGTATAATTGTTTTTTATACCTCTTATTGAACGCATATTTACTATGATATGGTAATTGTGAAGCTATGTGCTTTTTGTGACCATAAATTCTTGAATCTTGAATCCACCCCTATCACTCGACTACAAATTTCGCGAACTGTTCGATTACATCCCCTTGTATAATCATGTTTTCGATTATACACGACAACGAAATTTGCAACAGACTTCTGTTCTAGACCTAGTCTTAACCTCCGAAGCCACAGCCATTGAAGATGTTCAGTATCACCCTCCGCTGGGTCGAAGCGACCACCTCGTTCTGCTATTTCAATATGTGTGCAACGCCAGTAGAATTGCAAAGCAAACAAAACGAAATAGAAAAGTGGATTACATTGGTTTGATGGAAACAATGGTAGTTATCGATGAACATAATATAAATTTCAGTGATCCGGACTCGCATTGCACAACCCTGACAGATTACATAATCCAAATGATACATTTCAATTCTAAAAATGTCCCGAAACATATTAGCAAAGAACCACAATTCAGAATTCGCAGTAGGACTAGAAAATGGTTGACAAAGCGAAATTTGGCATGGGCTATTCACAGGGTTGCCAGAACTGATTCGACGTGGGCAAACTTTCGCGAATTGCGGAATCAAGTCACAAATCTCATCCGAGAGGACAAAATATCACCCGCTTCAGCTAGCGGTAAGAATGCAGCGTAATCCCAAACTGCTTTATCGAACTGTTAACAACGCTACGAAGCTAAAACCCGGAGTATTTCCGATCATGACAGGTAACGGACTAACTGATTCTGTGCTGGAAACCGCTAACGCTCTAGCCAGTTTTTATTCACGAGTTTTCACCCCAAAGGATGAATTACAACGGTCAGCATTGTCAGCACCCATTGTGCCGGAGACTATACGAGATGTATGCATCAGTTCGGAAATAGTGCAGCACCACCTACGTAAGTTGAATATCAACAAGTCCCCGGGAGCTGACGGAATCACACGGAATCCTAAAGTTATGCGGCAGTCAATTGTGCGAACCACTTTGTGATTTATTTAATCACTCCCTGAGGGAGGGTGTTGTACCTAATGACTGGAAGAGAGGAATCATAACACCCATCTACAAAGGTGGAACTCGTTCTGACCCAGCAAAATTGTTTCGTGCCGTGCGGTCGCATTATTTTGAGCTCCTGTTAATCAGGATATACTGTTCTTACACTTACACGTACATTGACATATTATACTTTGTTGGACTCCTCTCGAATTCAGCTTTCTGGATATACCACTCTCGTAGCGGTATTCGATAATACGAGCAAATTCGGATTTATCGTGATTTTCCCATATTGGATCTACGCGTGCAACTCTGTTAATACGCTTCAAGTCCTCAAAGGGATTAACGTCATCGGAAAGATCTTATTCTTCGCCGTCGACTGGTTATATATTCAACGTCGTGAGAGCAACTACCGAAGCGCATCGCCGGAATCAATTCTGACTTTGCTCTTATTAGTGAGCAACGCTTTTCGTCGCGCTCACCATATTCATCATCGATCGCTCGACAGAACCACTGCCTGTGCACACACAACTGAACAGTACTGCACACAACCCTGACCGGATGACCCCGAAAACGATACAAAGCGCACCGGGATGCATGTGCACGGTTTGCCGAAAGTCGGTAAGTCCTAAGGCGAGGTCTGTCACGTGTTACGCCTGTTTGTTGAAAGTGCATGCGAAATGTGACAAATCGCTGACTTCGGATTTAGTATCGATTATTAATGGAGATGATTGTCCTGGTGTCTGTTATGTTTGTCTGCTTTGCAAGGCCAAATCAACACCGTCAGCCTCGACGGCGAAAACCCCTGAATATGATATTGAGACCCGTCTAAATGGAATGGAATCCAGTTTAAAAAACTGAATGAACTGGTAATAAAAGTCATAAAGGCACCGTCGTTACCTGACTTAGAGGTTACTGCCGAAGAGCCGGTAGATAATACATCATACTCGAGCAGGCCAACATTTGCCCAGATAACCGCGCAGATGGCGACTAAAACGGGGAAGCGTTCGTTGGGATCAGTGACTCCTCGACATAACGGAACCGAGAAAGGACTCAAAAAATCCACTACTAAAATGACTGAGTCAAATTATAAAATAAAGTCCGCGGGTGTAAACCAGACAATAACGGATGTCACATTTTTGGAGCGAAGCGAAGTGCGAAGCGAATTTTCGAAGTGTCCTAACTGCCCTTCGCAACTTCGCTTCGCTTTAAATCCAAAAGCGAAGTATTCGTTATTATCTGATGAGATCACCTCGCATTCTCCTTTGTGCATGTGTTCTCAGCTCTAATCGTCTGATTCGCCCGGCGAATTGCATATTTTCGAGTCCAATGGCAAGCTTAGTAGCTCTCCGGTATATGCGATCCAGAAGTAAGATGTCTTTTTGGAGAAATGGTGTCCAGGCTTGTGCAGCATAGTCTAAAATCGTGTGTATACATGTGTTCATCATGAGAGTAAAACACCCCGGGAAAAACTTCCAAATATCCGCCGTAAAATGCCGAGCAGCCAAGACGCGCTTTGTAAACGGCTTCGCACTGTAGACCATTTTCCAAACTACCACAAATCCAGACACCCAGGTCCTTTTCTTCTTCGGTGTACTCCAGGTTTATGTCGCCGAGCTTGTATGGATAGGAAAAGCCAAGGTCACGACCGATCTGAATGATCTTTGAATTTGCATATTCAATGACAGTTTATTTTCGGATGACCAGTTGTACAAAGCATTCAAATACACCCCTAAACTGCCTTTGGTATATACAAAGGTGCAAAATCATGCGGACTGGCTGTGATCCCGTCTCTGCTTACCCATACAAACTCGGAGAGCAAAGCCTGGAATACTCAGTCGAAGAAAAGGATCTAGGTGTCTAGATTTTTGGTAGTTTCAAAAATGGCCTCCAATGTGAAGCTGTTATACAAAATGTGCTTTTCGTCTGCTAGACTGATCATTGTACATTTTATCCGGGTACGTTTCCTCTCATGATGAATACGTATATACACCCGGTTCTAGACTATGCTGCCCAAGCCTGTAAACAATGACTCTAGAAACATACTTTTCTTCTGGACTGACTTTATCATCGATCGTCTGGGGTTGTCAACAGTTTTCAACATCTGCCATACGCTGAACGCCTCAGACGACTGGACCTGAGGACTCTTTCATCAATGTGAATGTCAGACAAACTTATTCTTTCTGATAAAGTTCATCATACTGCTTCCTACCTCAAGGATAACTTGTTCCATCTTCGAACTGAGAACAAGATCCAGTGCGTTTTATTCAACGCGTGTGTTTTGTCTAAAATGCGCATTCTTCCAAGAATTTATGGTATAAAAGCTCGTAGCTGTACAACACCACAGGATATTCGTATAAGGACAATAAATATATATACAAAATAAATTGAGTCATTAGGAAGATCGACAGTTTTGTAGTTACAAAAATGTCATGTCATGCACTGTCGCGGTATGATGAAAAAAATTCGTTTGGAAAAAGATCATGTTATATAAACGGGATGTAGGGTGGAATTACTACTCATAAATATATCCAATTTGTTCCTGAAAATCCTTTCACTAGATGATTGGACAACATCTGACGGTAGGGAGTTCCATAGGAAACAAACGCGCACCGAATAGAAGAACCGACGGGAGTTCCGGTGGGAATGTGGAATATCAAATGCCAATGGGTGAGTACGTGTGACATGGATTGACCGGAGGCGAAATAAATGCCTCAGAGGGTGCGCCTTTGAGTTCATTATTTTATACGTTAGGATTAGATCAAATCTAACCCGTCTGCGAAGCAGTGTATCCAAATTAAGATGTTCAAGTCGATTCTCATATGGTAGTTTGCGGAGGCAGCCAACCATTTTAGTTGCTCTGTGATAAATCCTCTCGAGCAGCTTGATGTCCT
Source organism: Atriophallophorus winterbourni (assembly GCA_013407085.1). Classification (NCBI taxonomy): domain Eukaryota; kingdom Metazoa; phylum Platyhelminthes; class Trematoda; order Plagiorchiida; family Microphallidae; genus Atriophallophorus; species Atriophallophorus winterbourni. Next base: position 6,004 of record JACCGJ010015898.1, read on the forward strand.
TTTGTAGCCACGGTGCCCAAGCTTGCACTGAGTAATCCATCACCGGGTTAATATACGTATTTATCAGCATGGGGAATGATTCCCGGAAAAAATGTCCGAAAATCCGCCGAAGCATACCTAGCATGCGGCTAGCTCGGTTATACACTGCTTCGCATTGCATGCTATTCTTAAGACTTTCACTAATCCATACGCCGATGTCTTTTTATTTGGTTGTCCATTCCAGTTGGTCTGATCGAAGGTTGTATGAGAATGGGAAATCTTTGCCTATTTGCAACATTTTACACTTTCGGAAGTTGAATGGAAGTTTATTTCGCTCCGACCAGCTGTTCAATACATCCAAATCGCTTTGTAAGCGCAAACAGTCCACGCTTGACGTGATTCGCATCCAAACTTTAACATCATCCGCAAAGAGAACCATTTTGGCTGTGACAAGTTTCGGAAGGTCGTTAGTGTAGACCAAAAAGAGAAGCGGACCAAGTACCGAACCTTGTGGGACACCGCTAGTGGCTTCGATTTCCTCAGACATCACACCATCGATACGTACAGTTGCCTTGTGATCAAGAAGGTAACTTTTCAGCCAGGTAAGAAGGCACCCATTAATACCAACATCGTGCAGCTTGCTCTTGAGTATAGAATGGTCCACGCGATCAAACGCCTTTGATATGTCCAAGTAACACGCATGCACGCAACCGCCATTATCCACTGCCTGCGTCCAGTCATCCAGTGTCTCCAGTAGGCTAGTCAAGCAAGAACGAGACTTCCTAAATCCATGTTGCTCTCTGAACAACAAGTTTTGGGCTTCGAGATGACTCACAATTCTTTCGCACACAATTCGCTCCATAACTTTTGAGATCACTGGAAGGAGTGTAACAGGGCGGTAATTGGCTGGATTCAAGGATTCAAGTATTTATGGATAAAAAAGTTAATACTTTACAACACCACAGGATTACGGTATGAATAAAAACAGGAAAAATACAATAGTATAAAAGCAATAGTGAATATCAAATGTAAGGCCCACGAATGTTATTCTTTTGCATATGTAAGTCCAATTTCGCTTTAAACGCCGCCAGGCAAGGAGAGTCCACCACATGTTGGGGTAGGGAATTCCAAAGAAATATAGCACTTACGGCGAAAAAATGGCGCCGACAATCAATACGGGAACTTGGAACGTAAAGGGATAAGGTATGTCCGCGTGTCACTTTCCTATCACACACATCGAGCAAGTGTTTTAGTGGATGTCCTTCAGTATACACAATTCTATATGTGAGGATAATATCGCGTCGTATCCTCCTTTGGGTAAAGTCGCATAGACCCAGACGTTGCAATCTTTCGGTGTACGGCACATTGCGAAGACCAATCACTAACTTTGTTGCTCTATGATAGATTTTATCGAATAGAGCAATATCTTTTCGCAGCCAAGGAGCCCAGACCTCTACCGCATACTCCATCGTAGGGCGAAGGTAGACATTCATTATCCTTGGTAACGTTACCAGAGAGAATCTTCCAAATATTCTTCGAAAGATTCCCAACAATCTGTTTGCCCGTCGATATGTGTTCTGGCAGTGCGCTGTGCTCTTCAGGTTCCCGCTAATCCACACTCCAAGATCTTTTTCTAACGAGCTCCATGCTAGGTTTTCAGTTCCCAATCGATATGACCAAGGAACATTCTTGCCAAGATGGAGCATCTTACATTTCTGTATGTTGAATGACATGTCATTCATGGCCGCCCAATTCGACACGCTGTCCAAATCCATTTGCAGTTTCTCACAATCCTCTGCAGAACTTATTGGCGTCCAAATTTTCATGTCATCCGCGAACAGGACCATTTTGGACGATATGAGGGGGGGTAAATCATTTATGTACAGCAGAAAGAGGAGCGGGCCTAGCACAGATACTTGTGGGACTCCACTGGTGGTTTTGAACGTTTGGGATAGCGCTCCGTTAACTTTAACTTGGGCGTCGCGATCTGAGAGATAGTCGCACAACCATGAGAGGAGTGGATCACATATTCCTAAACGCATCAGTTTTTGAAGAAGCAAATGATGATTGACTCTGTCAAAAGCTTTCGAAATGTCTAGGTAACAGACGTGGATGCAAGAACTTCTATCCACCTCCTTTGTCCAATCGTCTAACGATATGAGAAGATTCGTTAGACACGAGCGATGAGATCGAAATCCATGCTGCGCTGGCGAAAACAAATTCTACGATTCAAAGTGTGCAACCATTCTTTTCGAGAATATACGTTCCATGAGCTTAGCAATTACAGGTAAAAGTGTGACGGGACGATAATTTCCAGCGTCAGATCGGCAACCGCCTTTGAAGATAGGTGTTATTACGCCGGATTTCTAATCTTTCGGTACAACTCCCTTAAGCAACGAATAGTTAAACAGGCTGGAGAGCGGTTCACAAAGCTGACGGTGACAGAACCTGAGCACATCCGGTGTGATGCCATCCGTTCCAGGGGATTTTCTTACATTTAGTTTGAGTAAATGACTTGCAACAATCATTGGATTTATCGAAATATCGCACAATGTTTCGATTCCTGGTTCGATTGAATACTCAAAACGTTCCATTAGAACCTTTGGCACGAACACTTTAGAGTAGTAAATTGCTAGAGCGTTTGCGGTTTCCAACGCTGTTTCAGTGAGTTTTTCACCATTCTGGATGGGAAAAATACCTGGTTTGACTTTCGCTTTCGCGTTCATGATTTTGTATAGTAATTTAGGGTTGCGTTCCATTTTTGACAGCAGCATCAATTGGTGCGCTTCGTTATCCTCTCGAATAAGTGCAGTCACTTTGTTGCGTAACATACGGAACTGTTGCCAAGAAGTAGAAGTATTGTTGGCTTTGTGCTGCACCCACGCTGCTCGCTTCATTGCTATCCACTTTTTTGTTCTGCTGCGGACAACAAAACGAAGTTTATGGACGCACCTTTTCTGAACGATCTGTGAGTTCTCGTCTATCTTCAGTTTCAGAAAACCTACAAGTTCGTTCCATTGCGCGTCAGGGCTTATGTTGTCCATCTGAAAATTCGGAATCTGCACCAGCGTTTTACTCAGGGCCAATTTATCTACCCGTCGAACCACCCCATTCGGAACAAGCGATTGCTGAGTACTGCAAACATAGTCCAACACAAGCACTGGATGGTCGCTAAGACCCAGCGGAGCCTGGAATTCGATCGCTTCGATAGATTGTTCTTCCGATGTTAACACCAAATCCAAGACAGAGGGGCGGTCAGAACCTCTCCTCCGGGTGCATTCGTGAACATGGTTGTATAACGGGACTGAATCTAGTACCTCTCTGAATCGGTATTCTAGCGTTTGTGGGGAGTGATCGTCCCTGAGATAAACGGTGGACAGATTAAAATCACCCATAATAAGTGTCGTTGCTTGCTGGGTGCGAGTCAAGCGCTGAAGCACTTGGATCAACCTTTCGTTGTACGATTCCGTAGATGAATGGGACCGGTAGACCACACCAATAATGCAAACTTCACCAGACATCAGCGTTAAAGAGCACCAAATTGTATCCTCGAGCGTGAATTCTGTCTTGTCTATTGGATGGCACTGGAGTCGATTATGGTAATAAAAAACAACACCACCACCACTTCTCTCTCGATCGTTCCTTATCAAATTCATATTTGGAATTGATATCTCCGTTTCAATCAATTGGGAAGAATACCATGTTTCTGTAATGGCGATAATGTCAGGTGAGTAGCGCGAACATATCTCTGTTAGTTCAGCTAATTTGTTTGGAAGGCTTTGTGCATTTGTATATGAACATCTTATAAAGTTTGTGGTGTTCAAATCATTGAAAGTTATCAAATGGCCGACTCGGTTAGAGTCGGAATGCTCAAGTTTTTTGGAGCCATCACATGACATTCAGGTTGAACCTCATCACTAGGCGTTTGAGGGTCGGTACTATCCGTTTGCTTGCTACCGGCTATTACCTTGGGCAAGCTCAACTTGACGTTTGGGGGTAGGTTTTTTTCTATTAGCTTTCCATTCACTTTTGATAGTATCAGTCATTTCCGTTGTGAAGAAGGTTAGCTTTAAAGGGCTAGGACCTTGCCCTTTATAGTTGGCAGATCGCGGTATCCTAAAAGCATCCACAAGTACGGTATTTTTAATACCAATTGTCTCGGCTAGATATTTCCACTGTTTGTGGTCGTGCTCAGACTTTTCTTGAGAAGGTACGTCAGCAGCATCTTCTGGAACACCAAGAATTACAATACTTCTTGGATTACGTTCTTCCCGAGATTTCTGCGACGACTTTCGCTCCCACCATGGTAGGTCTGCATGGATACGACATTTAGTCTCTGGAACACCTCTAAGAATGTAAGCATTTAAGAGTACGTTTTCCACGTCCTCCGCAGATTGCAGCGTTATTCTTAAAAGGCGAGGATCATCCGTGTGAGGAGAATTCAGGTGGCGATTTAATCGAACTATTGATGAGGGAGTAACCGCGGCCAATCTCATCTGATTGCAGAGTTTAAACCACTAAGCTAAGTCATGTTTATGCTTTGCTTCAAACAGCGTTTCCTGCGACTCGGTCACGTTTGTACATATAACGCTAAGGTTTACACCCGCGGACTTTATTTTATAATTTGACTCAGTCATTTTAGTAGTGGATTTTTTGAGTCCTTTCTCGGTTCCGTTAAGTCGAGGAGTCACTGATCCCAACGAACGCTTCCCCGTTTTAGTCGCCATCTGCGCGGTTATCTGGGCAAATGTTGGCCTGCTCGAGTATGATGTATTATCTACCGGCTCTTCGGCAGTAAACTCTAAGTCGGGTAACGACGGTGCCTTTATGACTTTTATTATCAGTTCATTCAGTTTTTTTAAACTGGATTCCATTCCATTTAGACGGGTCTCAATATCATATTCCGGGGTTTTCGCCGCCGAGGCTGACGTTGTTGATTTGGCCTTGCAAAGCAGACAAACATAACAGACACCAGGACAATCATCTCCATTAATAATCGATACTAAATCCGAAGTCAGCGATTTGTCACATTTCGCATGCACTTTCAACAAACAGGCGTAACACGTGACAGACCTCGCCTTAGGACTTACCGACTTTCGGCAAACCGTGCACATGCATCCCGGTGCGCTTTGTATCGTTTTCGGGGTCATCCGGTCAGGGTTGTGTGCAGTACTGTTCAGTTGTGTGTGCACAGGCAGTGGTTCTGTCGAGCGATCGATGATAAATATGGTGAGCGCGACGAAAAGCGTTGCTCACTAATAAGAGCAAAGTCAGAATTGATTCCGGCGATGCGCTTCGGTAGTTGCTCTCACGACGTTGAATATATAACCAGTCGACGGCGAAGAATAAGATCTTTCCGATGACGCTATTCCCTTTGAGGACTTGAAGCGTATTAACAGAGTTGCACGCGTAGATCCAATATGGGAAAATCACGATAAATCCGAATTTGCTCGTATTATCGAATACCGCTACGAGAGTGGTATATCCAGAAAGCTGAATTCGAGAGGAGTCCAACAAAGTATAATATGTCAATGTACGTGTAAGTGTAAGAACAGTATATCCTGATTAACAGGAGCTCAAAATAATGCGACCGCACGGCACGAAACAATTTTGCTGGGTCAGAACGAGTTCCACCTTTGTAGATGGGTGTTATGATTCCTCTCTTCCAGTCATTAGGTACAACACCCTCCCTCAAGGAGTGATTAAATAAATCACAAAGTGGTTTGCACAGTTGACTGCCGCATAACTTTAGGATTGCAGGTGTGATTCCCTCAGCTCCCGGGGACTTGTTGATATTCAACTTGCGTAGGTGGTGCTGCACTATTCCCGAACTGATGCATATATCACATATCGTCTCCGGCACAATTGTTGCTGACAATTCTGATGGTTGTAATTTATCCTTGGGGGTGAAAACTCGTGAATAAAAACTGGCTAGAGCGTTAGCGGTTTCCAGAACAGAATCAATTAGTCCGTTATCTGTTATGATCGGAAAAACACCGGGTTTCAGCTTCGTAGTGTTGTTAACAGTTCGATAAAGCAGTTTGGGATTTCGCTGCATTCTTACCGCCAGCTGAAGCTGGTGATATTGTTTGTCCTCTCGGATGAGATTTGTGACTTGATTCCGCAATTCGCGAAAGTTTGCCCACGTCGAATCAGTTCTGGAGACCCTGTGAATAGCCCATGCCAAATTTCGCTTTGTCAACCATTTTCTAGTCCTACTGCGAATTCTGAATTGTGGTTCTTTGCTACTATGTTTCGGGACATTCTTAGAATTGAAATGTATCATGTTGATTATGTAATCTGTCAGGGTTGTGCAATGCGAGTCCGGATCACTGAAATTTATATTATGTTCATCAAAAGCTACCATTGTTTCCATCAAACCAATGTAATCCACTTTTCTATTTTGTTTTGTTTGCTTTACAATTCTACTGGCGTTGCACACGTATTGAAATAGCAGAACGAGGTGGTCGCTTCGACCCAGCGGAGGGCGATACTGAACATCTTCAACGGCTGTGGCTTCGGACGTTAAGACTAGGTCTAGAACAGAAGTCTGTTGCAAATTTCGTTGTCGTGTATAATCGAAAACATGATTATACAAGGGGATGTAATCGAACAGTTCGCGAAATTTGTAGTCGAGTGATAGGGGTGGATTCAAGATTCAAGAATTTATGGTCACAAAAAGCACATAGCTTCACAATTACCATATCATAGTAAATATGCGTTCAATAAGAGGTATAAAAAACAATTATACGATGTCACTGGAGTCAAGTAATATGCTTACCCTGAGTCAATACACAGGCATCGTCAAATCGTTATGTAACAAATAAGTGTCCAAGGTTCGAGTGAATGTTTGGATACAGGGAGAGGTGATAATTGTTTCGGGAAGGGCATTCCACAGGAAACAGACACGTACCGAATAGAAATATCGGCGACAATTAGTACGGGAATGGGGAATTTGTAGTGCCGCTGAGTGGCTACGTGTAATTCCTGACTCACGGTATTTAAACAAATGTTTGAGTGGATGATCTGGAGTATTCGATATTTTGTAAGTAATGATAACGTCACTTCGAAGTCTACGTTGAAGGGGAGTGGGGAGCTTTAGCTTTTTCAACCTTTCCTCGTATGGAAGGTCTCGATAACCACGCACGAGTTTAGTTGCACGATGATATATCCTGTCAAGCAATAATATATCTTTTTTCATCCACGGAGTCCATGCTTGCGATGCATGTTCCATTGTGGGAATTAAGTAGGTTTTCATGATGCTTGACAACGTTACAGGCGTAAAGGTTCTGAAGATCCGTCGAAGCATACCTAGAAGCTTTGAAGCACGCTTGTAAATGACCTCACAATGCACGCTGTTCTTTAGGCTGCCACATATCCAGACTCCAAGATCCTTCTCCGATTCGGTCCAGCTCAAAATCGTCTGCCAAAAGTGATATTCGTACTGAAAGGGCTTACCGATTTGCAGTAACTTGCATTTTTGAAAATTGAACGGCAGTTTATTTCTAACTGACCATTCGTGTAGTGCATCTAAATCACTTTGCAGTTTTACGCAGTCTGCAGTTGATTTTATTCGCCTCCAAAGTTTAACATCATCCGCAAAAAGAACTACCTTGCATGAGAGCGTCTCAGGTAAATCATTGATGTAAACTAAGAAAAGCACTGGACCGAGAACGGAACCTTGCGGTACACCACTGGAGGTATTAATGGCTCGTGATTGTACCCCGTTAACTCGAAAGGTTGCCTTGCGCCCATTGAGGTAGCTTTCGAACCACACGAGTAGCTGCCCGTCAATACCAATCTGTTTCAGCTTCCGTAGCAACAGGAAGTGATCAACTTTGTCGAAAGCTTTCGACATATCCAGATAGCACGCGTGCACACTGTCTCCTGCGTCAACCGTTTGGGTCCAATCGTTCAAGACCGTCAGTAAGTTTGTCAAGCATGAGCGAGCTTTACGAAACCCATGCTGGGCGACAGATAGTATATTTTGTGATTCCAAGTGATGAACTATATTTTCCGTCACTATGCGCTCCATCACTTTGGATATCACGGGGAGTAGGGTGACAGGACGGTAGTTCGCGGGATCTGAACGGCTACCACCCTTATAAATTGGTGAAATTACCCCTGTCTTCCACTCTGTTGGCACCACTCCTTCGGTTAGGGAATGTTGGAACAATTGGCATAGTGGTTCACACATCTGCTGGTCACAGGATTTTAGTAGTGCTGGTGTTATTCCATCGGCTCCAGGAGATTTCCTAGGGTTCAGTCGACACAAGTGTCTTCGTATAATCGCTGAATTAATCTCAATATTATTCAGTTGTTGAGATACAATCGATGTCAGTAAATTTTCATTCGCCCTAACCGTTATCGGGCTAAACACATTTTCATAAAATTGAGCGAGAGTATCAGCCGTTTCCTTTGCTGTGACTGTTAATCCATTCTCAGAAATAACAGGAAACACACCTGGTTTCACACTGGACCGAGCATTGACAATCCGATAGAGAAGTTTAGGGTTTTCTTCCATTTTCAAAGACAGAGAGCGATGGTAATATTGCTTGTCCTCTTTGACGAGAGCATTCACTTTGTTACGAATGTTAGAAAATTGCTGCCAAGAGGCATCAGTTCTGGTCTTCCGGTGTTCAGTCCAAGCACAGTTTCGTTTCCCGAGCCATTTTTTTTGTGCGACTGCGAAGCTTAAATCGGAAATCACTTGCCCGTCGTTCATCAACAAATCGCGAATTATGATCTAT
>JACCGJ010015905.1:0-44200 GCA_013407085.1 Atriophallophorus winterbourni
AAGGTCACTACGTATCCGCCGTTGGGTAAAATCTTGTAGGTTCAGTTTTAACATTCGCTCTGTGAAGGCAAATTTCTGTACCGGGAGACCAACTTTGTAGCACGATGATAAATCCTGTCGAGTAGTTCGATATCCTTCCTCAGCCATGGTGCCCAGGCTTGGATGGAATATTCCATAACAGGACGTATTTACGAGTTAATTACCTCGTCCATGATCAATGCGCAAGCGTTGGACTAATTCCAGACATCAACAAATCCGTCTAATCCAATTATGGAGCCAGCCGTGTGAAAGTAAGAGTAAAATACTGTAGCCGGACATGATTTGCTGAAATTTCAACTACATATGCTACTGCATGAACCCGTGAATTCCCACGTTGTTTCAGACTACATCTAATGTATCCCTTAAATGCAAACATGATATGCTCTTTGAATAGATCAGAAAGTTCTCACCTGCGCAACCGGTATTACGCAAGGTATCAATTAACTATGACTTGAGTGTGCACAAATTTGAATATTAAGCAAAGTGTGGGAATTACTAATCGAATAATGATTCGTTTGCTCAAATTTGGAATAGCTGTTTTCGTTATTTGTGAAATTTATCATATAAATAAAATATCGCATATGAGAATTGCGCCATAAGAAGAGGAGTTAACAGGATTCAACAACATCCGCCATTTTCGAAGTTGATTTGAAATACATTTAGGCTACTAATTAGTAGCACCAACTTCGAAACAAATGTGCAAAGTTGATTTCATCTCGATTCAAGATTTAATAAATTATGGTATAAACAGCTTATAGCTATACACCACCATAGCTTATTGCTATAATGACAAAACATATATATATATATATATATGGTGTTGTACAGCTACGAGCTTTTTCATACCATAAATTTTTGAATATTGCGAACGGAAAATGCGTATTTGCGGTAGTTCAACCCGCTATACTATTGGTAAAGTCTAGATTGGTGACAACGCAGATGTGTGTTGTGAGAAAGTTGTAACAAACGACTGCATGGATGGTTTATTTGGTTGAGCACTGTCCAAATGAAGATTAGTGCGCCTTATTGCCGTCTTTATTGGGCTGAATACAATTTCAATATTCGAAGTCGCATTTCTTATGGATAATTCGAAAGTATAAAGTTTTGTCGTTCTGCGCTGTGTAGTTTCCAATAGTTGAATATCTTTTTTCAACTAAGGATCGTATAGCGTATTCGATATGAGGGCGGATGTAGGTTGAAATCAATTTGCAGACAATGTTTTGGGTCAAACGATCCTAGGACTTTTCTAAGGAGACCCAAATTGCTTTCAACTTTGCTGGCAGCGAGTCGACAACGCAGATTTTCTCAAGTCAAACTGAATAATCACGGAGGAGGCGAGTTTGATAATAGTTCGAGCTATATAATTTTCTTTGTTAAACTTGCTGTTGAGCGATAATAAGCTGCATCTCGAGGTTATTCGTTATCTAGAGACCAGCCTTAAATAATATTGGGATCCAGTTGCAGGTTCTGTATGTCGGCTGTAGAGTTTATCTTCCGCGTCATCAGAGAAAATAAGCACCGGCGACAGTACTCTAGTAGGCGTCGTTTCTATATATATTAGAAACAAGAGTGGTCCGAGGACTGATCCTTGTGGGACACCACGTGACACATGAATCGGCTCGGATAGCTCAGTTTTGATAATCAACTTTATACTTTGAAGCCACTGTTTAATAGGGTTTGTACAACAAACCACGACATTCAAACACTAAATCACATAGTAATTCGTGGTCAAGCGCACTAGGCGCGCTGGTGGATGACCAAAGTAATATGTTGCACATATGCCCGTACTTACACACCACAACCTGGTGTTAGGAGCGCCGTCTATTGACAAGCCGTTTGTATTTTTTATCGAAGGCATACTAAGAGCATTCACACACGACCAATCGTTGATGGGATGGAATCCCCTTGCACGAGTTCACTGGGCACTTCGTTCAGTTGTTGCAACATCAATTGACAGATTAGCCAAGAACGCGTGAGAGTTCACTTGATTTATAAGGTCCGTAACTATCCGAGACGATAAGATTATTATCCATTTCGACGTGAACACTTTGTTCACGAAAGCCGAAACAATTAATGAATTACAAATATAAAGACGGGCATAGGAATGGGATGTCGCCTTGAGCGATCGCACTCAAAAATAGACGGTTACAATTTGCGTTGCGACTTGTTCGCAAGTGGGCAGTGTAGGTAGAAAGTATTTGTCTAGTGCTTGACACGAAAGTCCACTTGATAAATCGACACTCCGGTCTACCGAAAATTATTCGACACGGATTTCGAATTGAAGTATATCTGGGCATACCCTAAACAAGTATTCGTATCAACAACATCGTCCAGTTTCGATAAACCGTACACTGGTGTAGCGATCATTTCGACAGAAAACGCACTGATCAAGACGGCAGACGACTGATAGATCCACTATCACGATGATATTGCAAAAAACTCTTTTGACGGTTACAAACAGCAGACAGCTAGGAAATTACATACAGGGACCGAAAACCACCTAATTCGCTTGGATGGGTAAACTGAATAATTTTGTTTTGTCTATGTGACTTAACAGCTCTAAGTGGGTTAGTTGTGGGACAAATTCGCAATCTGACTAGAACCACTAGTCTAACGGTCGCCTGTGTCAGAATCGAAACGTTACACAATGATCATTCTAACCGATTGCCTTCAAATTTATTTTCGTGACCGTGATCACTCGATCGGTCTCCAACAATTTCCGATATTTCTACTGCTTTTCACGATTAGAAAAAAGAATACATTGAAAGAATATTTCATTTATTTACAAACAACTAAGTATTTATTAAACAGGGTACAGGAATTTCCCCAGCATTAGGGTAGTGATTCTAGTCGTACAGCTTCAGGAAGTTTTTCTATTTGATGCTGAAGATGACAAAATGAGGTATGTAGTTGAGAAAATGTTGGACACAAATGAAATAAACAAAAAATAAACTGATAGCTGTGATGCAGCTCAAACGGATTAATGGGAATAATATTAAATTATTAACATATTAGAAGGTTAGAAGATTTATTATGTAGACTGCACAAGTACGAAGGGCTATCGAAATTTTCCTAACAGGTCGAACTCGAAAACGGATCTAAATGCCAAGCAGATTTTCTTATTAATGTGAGTTTTTTCATCCCAACGCGCCACGTCATGGACTGGCCACCCGATCTTTTCTCCCAGCTTCTGTCAGGCTCTGCGAATAAGGCGCGGTACGGTAAACGGTGAGTAGGCATTCTTAAAACATGTCCCAACCATCGCAAGCGAGCAAGCATCAGCATTTCTCTCAGTCCGTGGCCACCTGGTCCTAACACCCGCTTGCAGACATCTATATTTGTAACACGATGCTGCCACCGAATGCGAGCAATTCTACGCAGGCAACGGGTATCAAAAACAGAAAGCCGACGGACATCTTCCGCTCGGATAGACCAGGTTTCGCAGCCATAAAGGAGTGTAGCACGCACCACTGCGTTGTACACTCGGCCTTTAGTATGGAGTGAAACATCGCGTCGACGCCACAGGTGGCGAAGGTTAGCAAACGCTGCACCCGCTTTGCGAACACGATGTGAGATCTCGTCCTCGACACAACCTCCAGCGGAGATACAACTGCCAAGGTAAACAAAGCTGTCGACCAATTCAAGATTGACATCGCACACAGTTAGGTTTGGAAGAGAGCCGCTCCAATCCTGGGTAAGTGTTTTACACTTGTTAGGCGCAAAGCACATGCCATACCTTGAAGCTTCAAGTGCCAGGCGGTCCAGGGCTTGTTGCATTATATGAGGGTCATCTCCCAGAAGTGCGATGTCATCGGCATACTCTAGATCGGTCGCTCGCTCACCCGGCAGAAGTTCAACACCTGTGCCCACCAGGCCAGCTAAAGCTTTTCTCAGGACATCGTCGATCGCGAAGTTAAAAAGGAACGGCGAGATAGGGCAGCCCTGCCGCACCCCGCTGGAGATATTGAACGAGGACGACAATTGTCCGTACGCTCGAACCCTGCCCGAAGTTTGGCAATATAATGCTTTCAAGATCCAAACATACTTCTCGGGCACTCCATGTCTCAGTAGACAGTTCCAAAGACTTTCACGATCGATTGAATCGAATGCCGCTCGGATGTCAAGGAATACCACGATAGTTGGTTTACGAAAAGTGTGGCGTTGCTCCAGTAACTGACGGAGTGTGAAAATTTGATCTATGCACCCTCGGCCGGCACGAAACCCAGTTTGCTCCTCACGGATTTGCTCTTCCCGTTTGGTACTCAATCGGTGAAGCAGAATGGACGCCAGTATTTTAGGAGCTACTGAAATGAGACTGATACCCCGATGATTTTCACAGGAATCGCGCCGTCCCTTTTTGAAAATCGGAGCAATTACCGATTCTCTCCAAGGGATCGGAACGCGTTCCTCAGCCCATATGTTGGCGAACAGCGCTTGAAGTTCGCGAACTAAAGCGAAACCGCCATCTTTGAACAATGACGGAAGCAAAGCATCAGCACCTGATGCCCGATGGCGCTTAAGGCTCCGGACTACACTGTAAATCTCTGATTGAGTCGGAGCCTCAAGAGAAATCGACCATGGGGTACAGTGTTCCGTATTCTCGAAATCAGTGGGTGCAGAAGGCCAGTTAAACTGTGCTTCAAAATGTTCTGCCCATCGCTCCATGCGTCTGTGCATGTTAAAAACTGGCAAACCATCTGCTTCACGTATCAACTCACTGATGCCTGGTCGCCCGCTTCCAGTTGTTCTGATGAGTTGGAACAATTTTCTGAAATTGCCTACAGCTGCCGCAGATTCCATTTCCGTAGCCTTAGAACTCCACCAACTTTCCCTGTCGGTTCTCAAACTGGCAACCAGTTTACGTTTAATAAGCCTTCGTGACGCATCATGTATGCTATCAGCAGAAAGCAACCGACGTTGGTCCATTAATTGGAGAGAATTCGCAGAAACCCAGTGCTGAGCTACACGGGAAGTCAACCCACAACTATCCAACGCGGCTGTTTCCAAGGAGGTTTGAATCCCACTCCATTGGTCATCGATACTATTTTGGGGAACTGTAGACAGATGCAGACTCAAATTGGCCTGAAACCCTCGGAGAACCGGGAGATCGTTAAGCCTAGCAACATTCAACTGCCTTGCAACATTTCTACGTTTCCCACCAAAACGCATCGAGAGCTTAGCACAGACTAACGCATGATCGGACTCTAGACAGGTGCCCCAGTAGGAGCGGCAATCTTGCACACTCCCTCGCCAGGAGTAGCTGATAGCAATATGGTCAATTTGCGTGAACAAGGCCGCCGATGGAGATCTCCAAGTGGAGCAGTGGCGCTTCGAATGGCGGAAGTTAGTGCTGGCAAGGTACAGTCTGTGCTCTGAGCACAAGTTAAGCAATCTTTCGCCGTTGTCAATCGAGACCAAACCGTCCACCCACGAAATGCTCGTTTAAAGATAGACGGCCTACACGTGCATTCATGTCTCCAGCTAGGACAACGATGTCACTCCTCGATGCAAGTCTAATGAGTTCTTGTAATCTTCCATAAAACTCATCCTTGTCAAGTTCAGAGCTACAATTAGTCGGTGCATAGGCAGCAACCACAAACAGGTCGCGGGATTGGTTGCGAAATCGGCCTTTTTTGCACGAACCCTGTAGTCTTACTGCACAAAGGCGACTGTCGACTGGGATCCAGTCTAACAGTGCGACCTCAGCTCGCTCACTCAAGACGATTCCGACACCAGCTTGACCAGATACCATGGCATCGTCATCAGTGGACAAACGTAGATAGTGTGACTTACGTAAGTTAGAAGGGTTAGACAATCGTGTAACTGAGCTAGAGTTATGCATGCGTGTTTCCGACAAACAGCACACATCGACGTCGAGGCTATCAAGCGTGCGAGCCAAGGCTGCCTGCTGTCCGATGCTAGCTAAAGTCCGTACATTAAACGCAGCTAATTTGAATGGTACGCGTGGGCGGAAGAACGCTCTGGAGGCATTCGAAGCAGGCAAAATATTCGAAGTAGCTGAATTTGGAAACCTCGATGAACAAGCTGCACTTCTGTCAGGGCTAACCAAAGAACCACAAAACGGAAAACAGTTATTGAAAAGTTTGCATGCAGTGTGAGATCATGTAAAGCATTTTGAGCAGAGAGCAAAGAGCTTGAGAGCAGAGAGCGTGAGAGCACGGGATCTGTCATTTTTACCTTTATTTTCATAATTGCTTGTGGGCGTGATACTACCCGGTTGCCCAGGCCGAAGTAGGGGGTTAGCTTAGGGGGCCCCACCCGGAGCCTTTGGCTAAAAAGCCTGAACCACAAGGCAGTGGCTTGAGACTGAGTTTGTCTGACCTCTATCCATCAACCTTCCTGGTATGAGTAGCTCTGCTGGCACCAAAAGGCACCACCCAGTGCAGCTCAATGAATCATGAAGGTACACAAACCATCGCACCACGCTAAGGTCCAGTCTCAGCGCGTTTCAATCTACAGACCCGTGTTCGAATCCAGTCGCGGCTGCACATGTTGTGAAAACGTGCGTGTCCTCATCTACCCAGGTATCCGGAATAATCAGAAAACAAATACGATAGCACAGTACCCTGTTCAGTGGGTAAGCATCATCACATATAGCATTATACCGGTGGCAAGAACCGGGTGCTTAACTGCCATAAAACCATGACAATATGAATTCTTATTTCTTGAAATCCGACCTCCGACTAAAGCTAGTTTAACAGTCAAAGCCTTTATTTCCTTCATCCAAGTCACAATCTGGCAACCGTTACAACGACACCATTCCGAGTTAGAAGTGGAAAACGAAACCGCGTTAAGAAAACCACGATTGCAAGTTGAGGCCTAAGCAACGAAATCTATGCATGTTGACTTTTTTCACTAGCAGAGATTCCATTACGGATAGTTGCATTACATATCCGATGGTGACAAGTAACTCCAGAGATGGTTCGTAGAGAGCGATTGTCGAAGACCTGCAGATGTCTTCTTTTCTCAGTGCCCATGTTTCATATCCGCACAGCAAAACCGCGCAAACTGTAGCCTTACAGACTCTGCCCTTGAACTGCACAGACAACCCACTTTAATGCCACATATGACCCAGTGGGCAAACTCATATGACGTATACAACAGAAACCCAAGATACACCCAGACCTCTGATAAAAGTAAAAAATAAACTGCAGCCAAAGATTCACAGTAATCGCATTGCTTGTTTCAAACTAGGCATAGGAAAACAGGCCACACCTTTCCCAACGCAGTCGATTTGATTTTTATTTATTATGCAAACATGCATCTTCAGTAAGTCAAACGATAAAAAGGATTGGTAAAGACACACAAGTTTACTCATTCATCACCCCGCACCAAACCAAGTGAATATCACATCAGGGTCATAAGCAAATAAATGTACAAAAAAGGGTGTTGCTTTTATTTAAATTCATCGCACTTGGCTTCAACAACACATGTTATCTATTAGGTGCTTAATGCCTACACTTCATTTGCTATTTGAACTATTTGGAAAAACGTGGGTTGTACCAAAGTTACCCAAGAGTGGTCTCAGACATTGCACAATAATATAATTAATTTATGAAAATAGCTTAGTCTGGGAGAAAGCGTATTGATTCTGGAAACAGACCCGAATACACTGGAATGAGCAGAGTTGCAAGTTCCTTCGCACGAATGGACGTTATTTTACTTTTGTATTCGCCAGCAACATTCTGCCATGCTTTAGCATTAAAGCGAAACATAAAACTCACAATGTGTAGCGGAAACGAGTCTTATCCACATTAGATAAATAATGCAATTCTGTCAGGAGATATTTGCTATGAAACGGACGCAGCATTAGGATCTATCACAAATGCAACACTGCATCGACTTAGGCACGAATTCGCCTTCCTCGTTTGCTGTCCGTCATTTAGATCAGCAAAAATGGCGAAGGCAGTCAAACTAGAAATGTTTCAGGCTCAAACCGAATGCATGTTTACGCATTTTGAAAAATTACTGAAACCCAGGACGAAAAAATTGACATACTCTTGTAACTTCCATGGCAATGCCTTCTGGTATATTTCGTTGAATATATTCAAGGAAAACGTCCGCTGTTGAACCAGTAACACGATGTATCTAAAGTGAATAAAAGCAGAAGCCAAACTAACAGTGACAAATTTATAATGCGTCCTGAATTCATATTGACGCTGATGCTTTTTGTAAATAAACGGAGAACGGTTGAGTGAAAGCCGAAGAAACAACGGACGATGACGCGTTAGACTAGGCAATATTGACAGAAAGGGGCAAACCTGGAGAACTCGATTGAAAGATATCCACAGACGCTTTTTAAGAAAGATTCATAGCTTTTCAACACTTCCGGGTCATGCCCTTTAATAGTTAGAACAACTTTTTTGTACAGCGTGTCCAACTCGGGTAATTCAGCGCCCTGAAAATCAATTACATTCAAAGAATTTCTACATACATCAGGGATGAAGGACTGGGGAGTTGATGACGGACTGCACCATCTAACGAAAATAGGTAAGAGCGAGTGGTTTGGAAGTATTCTTGGTAAAGTGTGACGAGCGTATAATTGAAACAAACGATTGGACTGCTGCGCGGTTGCGGATCGAATAAATAAACGTGAAACGAAAGCCTGGAAAACAAGGGATGGGCATGCTACTTTGGAATTTTTAAAAAAAGAAATCATATCAATCCGCCATCTCCAGAGTGAGTATGCGCCCGAAACGGCACATGTGCCAATTATGTAGCGGGTATTTAACACGTTATCGCTTGGTATATCCTATGTATGCTTTTTGTACACTATATATTATATTATTATATTTGCACAATCTAATACAGATATAGTGCCGTTCAACATAAACAATGAGATGTACAAAGCGAGAAGGGGGTACAAGGCGTTGTCATCGGCATCGTTGAACGTAGGCATGATACTACCCGGTTGCCTACACCGAAGTAGGGGAGATTTCGTTTAGGGGGTCCCACCCCGAGCCTTTACCCACAAGGCAGTGGAGCGAGAGAGGTTCGCACCTATCGGTGGCCGGTGACCGACGAAGCGGTTCATACGCCCTTTTCTGGGAATTTCCAGTTCGGAGCCCGATAACCCCGTTGATAGGTAGGTGACTTCAGTTTTTGCCTGTGCACCATACAATGTCCTTGGATAGGACAAGGGGCAGTGACTTTTGGAGCGGCGAGTCACATCCGCCTCTTCACTATAACTCGGTCGTGGCCATTAAACCCATGCTCCAGTTTTTTCTTCTCACTTCTCAGGTACACATGCACCTCCCGCTGTGGAAATTGTGGCACGCGCCACCCCCGGATCACCGACGCTTGTCGCCATCCTATCCGGTAGCCCGAAATACACGCATCCTTCGTGTATCCTTTCGGTACGCATGCACTTCTCGCTGTGGACATCGTGGCACGCACCACCCCCGGATCACAGACGCTTGTGGTCATCATACCCGGTAGCCCGGATGTGCAATCGTACAGCATTTCTCTGTTGTGCGTCTAGCATCGTGCTAAATTGATTGACCAGCGGTAGTGAGCTTCATGCTGAAACACGCTGGAGTCTCACTACCATTTCTATTTATATCTGTCTAGGCCTGGGCAACCTGACGGTATCTTAGCCCACGTGCAGTCTCTGACTGTGTGCCACTTTGCCTGGATCAGGCTTGTGCATTCATACCATACCCGGTAGCCCAAAATACACGCATCCTTCGTGTATCCCTTCCGCTACACATGCACCTCCCGCTGTGGAAACAGTGGCACGCACCACCCCTGGATCGCCGACGCCTGTCGCCATCCTCCCGGTAGCCCCAACCATGAGCACACTTCGCCCAACACGAAACTTATTAGACAAGGTCCTTACCAGCCCGACGACACGCCACTCAGCTTTCTCCAGGCGAAGCCGTTCGCCATCGACAATGGAGGTGCAGGAACTTCTCAGCACGGAAGATGTTTTCGAAGCTTCTGGTTCTTTGTTGTCAAGCCTACAGATGTGCCTACATCTGCACCTACTAGGTTCATACTAAGACCATGCAAGACTGGCGATTCCCGCTAGCAGCACGTTCACCCCCATGTGATTCGGTTCCGGCAGCACGTTCACTCCATGTGAGACGTGACTCGGCTTATTACTAATCGGTTTTCGTGTATCCTACCCTGGTCACCACCGACAATCGACCCACGCAAATCGAGTGCTTAGCAGACTTCGAAGTGACTGGTTGCTGAGAGACTATGTTCCAGCCTGGAATGACCTGACACCGCTTGGCCAGTTCAATTGTCAACTCCTGATCAGAAGTCTCCTCTGACCAGACTTCTTGGAAGGGGGCTATGTAACAACATTGTTTTACTGTACATAACAATTGACCTTGATAACACACTTCCCGTTGAATCGTGTTCCGTGATTCCTACCCTGTACCTTCGTGCACCTTTTGGCTACCGCGATAAACCTTCATTCTCCTGTGCTTGTTCTTCTACATTCTTAAGGACATTATTGAGGTGGTCTGTCTACTACAAACACGCTGGAGTCTCACTACCATCTCTGTTTCCTTTCTCATATCTGTCTTGGCCAGGGCAACCTGGCAGTATCTTCGTCCACGTGCGGTACTTTGCCTAGATCAGGCTTGTGCTCTCATACTACACCATACCTTTGTGCGGCGACGAATGTACGCGAATAAGGTATTGGTGCACAAGTATATTCGTCAACCAATCGCTGCACCCACAGCATACGTTTGTCGCGTTGCAATGTCGCGCGATGTTCCTAGTTTAATAATATTTTTCGTAGTCTGTGGCGTGTATCTGGCTTACGAATAGCGACCACAGCCTTAGAAGTGGCCGCAAACGTTTTTGGAGCTTCTTGTCAAAGTAATGGGGTCATTTCTCTTTACGTCGATGCGTTGACAACGGAACAGGCGCCTCAATAACGGTTCAAATATGTTTCTAGATCACCATCCAACAATCTTCAACATTAGCTGATTGATCTAAAGATCAATCGAGAGATGTGGCAACATCAAGCAAAATATACGCATTCGAATTCCCAAATTCCTTCCGGGAATTGAGTCTTGTGCCCAGCCATTGTTACACTTACATAGAAAACCTAAGGTGGCATGATCGCAACAACCTATTTGAGCTTCAGTCTGAAGCTGCGTAACATCGGTAGTAGTGAACAACTTTCACCTTGTAATTTCGTATTTTGTACATACAATTTTGGCCTTCTATGGTTATTCCTTTTTTGACCATGTACACTTCATTCGTATTAATGCTTGTACAATATACTTTTTGGCGGATAATAATATAATTTCGAACTCGGACTTTGTCTTCTTCCGTGGTTGCGAAGTTTGCGTACTTCGCCGCGTGCCGGAATTGTGATTAACGGATCCTCCAACATTTTAGCGCATTCTACACCTTGGATTCCATTTCTTGGACTTCCTGTGTGGATTATTTCGCTATCGTTGGACTTCACTGGATCTTTTTTTGGACATTTGCTCCTTTGGTCTTTTAGTGAGTTCATTCCATTTTTTGCTGTATTTTGTGTAGAGCAGACTATTTTTGGTCCACTACACGGTTGCCATTGGGGTGAATGCAAATCCAAAATGGACTCACACCTAGTAGGTCCTACTCTGTTTGAATGGGAAACATATTTCACCAGGCTCGCATAAACTACTGCGTCCCGTTCGAATGACCAAGAACCGTTCTATAGCGAAGAAAATTAACGCAAGTTCTACGTTCTTTACATCGAGACCTGTAGAGGTTTTAACAGAAGCACTGCTTAAAACGAGACTGTGGAAGACATATGTTACATAACGTGCGAATGATATCGCATGAATTTTTCTGGAGCCAGTGATAAATCTCGGGCTCCATTCTACCACATCGAATATGCATCCGCATTAAACATTTCACAATGAACAACTTTAGAATCGATGCTGCGTGGTCTAATTTTGTAGATTTACGAGAAGTGACAATGTTTAAACACATTGAAATTTATATAAAATTTCTTGCGATAATCTCCAAAATAGCTCGGATATTCTTAAGAATATCAAAAGAAACGTATCGCATGAAACGAAATTTATTGTTGACCTTGAAATTCGAAAACCTTCAAGTTCAAGTTTAAGTTCAAGTTGCACTGGGCTGAAGGTGGCTAAAAGCTAATCACGCGCCCAGATTTCCTTCGACGGTATGCGGTTGAGCACCCGCACTCCGATATCGAGTATACAGTTCGTACTTTTCACACGTTCTTGTTTCCGGATATCTGGAAAGTAAGGTAGGGTTTCTCTTCACCAGCACGGTGAGAGGTCAGCTATTCAGGAAACAATGCAATAATATGCGTAAACAATGTGTGGTGTATGAAATCACTATCCTAGTCGAGGTAAAGTGAAACACAGTCATAGACCGCATGTGGGCTAATTTGCTGTCAGGTTGTCCAGGCCTAGACAGATATGATAAAAATGTAAAAATACGTTTTTTTGTTTTTTTAAAGTATTTTATTAGACAATGTGCGGAAATATGATACACCATTTACCGTCTAATTCCCTTTGAAAGCTCAACACATTTGGGAGGCTTACTATACAAGCTGAGAGCTTGTTCCAGAAGTTTACCACACGGTTGCTGAAAAAGTGGTCACGTGCCAGCAACCTTGGCCTACTCATACGAAGTTTCATAGAATTACCCCTTGTAGCTGCTTCATGGGCAAGTTTAAGGATTTCAGTAATATTATCACCCGTAAGACCCTTTAAAATCTTGAAGGCTTGTATTAGGTCACCTCGCAGCCGCCGTCTCTTTAGTGAGAACAAACCGTGCTCATTGAGTCTAGCCTCATAGGTTTAACCTTTCAAGAATCAAGAATCAACAATCAAGACTCAAGATTTTATGGTGATAAAAAGCTAATGCTTTACACGTACCATTGGATGACAATTATGGCAAAAAGAAAAATTTAATCATAATCACATTGCTAATATTTTTCTGGGTTCATGTTGCTCCAATACACCGGGCCAAATTCAGGGTTTTGTTTGACGTAAGCATCCAATTTCGATTTGTCGTTGCATTCACAACATCTTGCGGTAGCGCATTCCATAGAACCACTACGTTTTTTGATGTATTGATTGCTTCCGTTTCGGTGGGAACGCTGCCGTCTACCGCCCCCAGCCGCGAATGTGTCTCACTCATGGTACTTGGTCTCGGTGGACAAAGTCTAATGTCTTTCGGTAAGCACGTTTTGCTTTTTCCATTCGGACTTGACAAATTCAGCCAAAAAAAGGTAATCCTGAGAGGTTTCGGTCCGTCTCCTTTATGGTTTATTGAAAAAGGCACCCGGAAAGTGTCAGTGATCACAACGTTAGAAATATTAAGCAAAGACGCAATGTAACGCCACTGCTTGAAGTCATAATCTGCGTTTCCTGTCCCGATGCTTCAGTGGTATTTTCTGGTACCCCAAGTAGAACCATACTCCGCGATACCGTTTTTTCCTTAGTGTTTGAGGCACCCTTCCGTTCCCACCATGGCACATCAGGATATATCCGGCAATTTGAATTCGGATCCGTCTTTAGTCGGTACGAATTTAGCAGTATGTTTTCGATATCAGCCTCGCACTTCAGTGTGACTCTTAGTAACCGAGGTTGATCACTATGAGGTGAGGAGAAATGGCGAGTTAGACGAATCAATTTGTCAGGAGTAACATGCTCAATTTGCAATTGTTGACAAATTTGAGACCATATATCGAGGTCGTGTTTGTGTTTTCTATCTAACAAGCTCTCGCCGGACTCTTTAACATTCGTACATATTACGCTTAACGAATGAGAATGCTTGTCGCGTGTCCGGTCATTCTTCATAGAATGTGAGGCTTGCTGATTTAGGTTCAGTGTGCCAGGCTCAGATTGTGCAGCGGAGGTCGACTGCAAAAGCATTTTTCTGTATGATTTTTTTACCACAGGGGGCGTTTCAGTGGGTGCCGAATCGGTGCAGATAACATTAAGCGAAGTATTTTTCGTGGCAGCTTTGGCCAAAGCAGCGTTCGACGTAGACGGTTTCTGCTGCAACTCCTTTTTAAGTATCACTTCATTATCGCGTAATTTAACCTTTTTAGAAGCAGACTGCGGTGGTGAGGTCGAGCGTAATCGAGTATTCAATTCAAAAGATTTATATGCGATTATTGGTTGTAGGGTAATCTTCAAACCATCTAGTTCCTTTTCCATTATCGACAATCTATTCTCAATTGTGTTAGCCTCGTTTCCAGCGGAAGATTTTGTACGCCTGCGATCACCATTTACGATTGAATCCCTATAGGCGTTAAAGAAATAGCAAACGGACGGGAGATTTTCATCATTCACGATGCGCACACATTCATCATTTAAACTCTTATCACATGCCATGTGCACATGTAAGTTACAAAAAGTACATTTCACCAAAGTACTATCACCGCGTACTGGGTCCAGGCACTTGGCGCAAAGGTCAAGGTGGCTTGTTTTTGCTGTCGGGGAACAACACTCGTATGTACACATTGATCGATCGATTTTTTCGTCTGCGTGTTGGATCGCGTGACTCGGCTGCACGTTGAATGCTGGAGTGGGGTGACCGGTTGAGTGGATTTTCGATCGACTGGTCGATTTAGTTGGGTTTGAATTCTTGATTTTGTCATTGTACAAATAATCCGTGATAGCTCGATAACCACACAAAGTAGAACACAGAATGACGTAACAAATAAAGTAGTTTGATGTGGTCTTTGCAACGGAACCAAAAACACCACGATAGTTAACGGTAAGAGAACGTTTTCACGCGTCAGCAAATTGAAAAGTTAATGTTGAAACAGTAAATTTGCTGGTAATCGACAAACAAGATCTACACGTATAAATTCCGATAGCTCTAGTCAAAGTATATCAAAAAGTTTTTGAACAGTTAAAATCCGAGTTGATTCGGCGAAGAAACGGGTAAAAGTGTCGGATCAACAAAAATACGACCGCACGCAAGGCGCTGGACCCTTTCGAGACATGCTATATCTTTTTTCGAGTACGGTGCCCAGGGTTGAATGCAGTTTTCCAAGTAAAGCTGCACGACTACTTTGTGTAAGGGAATGAAGATTGAAGGATTTCGGCAAGATAACACTGAGCAAAGTCTGAACAATTCTCTGCGAGCCTTGTTTGCAGCTTCGGCAAATTGAGTAGCCCATTTAAAATAGCCTGTTATAGTAATGCCAAGATCCTTCACTTTCTAAGCAGCAGCTATTCTGATAGTTCCTTAACTAACTTCTAGTTGGGTTGTCGCTAAATCAGTCGTCAGAAGACAGCGCTTCCCTACGTTTTATGGCAAGTCCCAGGTCTTTGTCCACTCGATTACTAACTACCGACCAATAAACCATACAGCCTTCTTATCAAGATTATTTAAAAAAATTGTAAAGAAAGCTATACTAGAATACCTGACACCTATTTTCTTTTCTAAGGCACAGCACGGATTCCTTAACAAAAGATCCTGCATTACTTGCCAGCTAGAATACTTAGACCGCATCACAAGTTCAATTGAAATTAACTTTTCAGTTATAGTTGTCTTCCTTGATATAACTAAAGCTTTCGACACAGTACCGCATAACCTATTACTATCTAAGCTTAGTTCATTTGGTATAGGTGGAAATCTTCATTGTTGGCTCAATTCGTTTCTTACAAATCGCACATACTGTGTTGAGGTTAATAGTCACAGATCGCGCACCTTGCCGATTCCAAGTGGCGTGATACAAGGCAGTGTTTTAGGTCCATTACGTTTTCTCCTATACATAAATGATGTACATACAGTCGTCTCTCTTAGTAGACTATTCTTGTTCGCAGACGACATGAAAGTAGTAATTTCCTTCCCATCTTCTGAAACACAAACTTACGTTGCCAGACTAAACAAAGATTTGGATGCATTATCCAAATGGGGTAAAATTAATGATCTCTAATTCTCTGTAGAAAAATCAAAGTTCATGCCTTTAGGATGTACAATTCCTGATAACTCAATCCTTTTTAATAGTAATCCTATTCAAATTATCGATTGCACACGTGATCTTGGGTTCAAATATTCAGCATCGCTCACATTCAACGAGCATATACATCATCTCAAAGGCCAAGCAGAGTGTTAATATGATTCATAAGTTCTTTACTCTCCCACACTGTAAGTTAGAACTTTATAAACTTTTCACCATACCCCTCTTTGATTACTGTAGTATAATATATAGCAGTATAAATAAAACCGATACCATCCTTTTGAAAAAAGTAAAACGTACTTTTACCGAATCAATCACCGGATATAGCTCCAATCAATCACATAGAAAAAGATGTAAGCATCTCAAGCTAGAACCACTATGGTTCCGTAAAATTAGACATAAACTATTACTGTTCTTTAGAATAATATCTTCTGATAATATAGATATAAATTCCTCTATTCGCTTTCGACAAGGTTCTAGATATAATTTAAGAAATCAAGATAACCTAGTGGAATTACCTAGATCCTGTACGAAAGTAAGAAGTAACTTCTACCTAAATAAATACGCTAAACTCCGGAATATTCTTCCGAGAAACATAAGAGTTTGTACCTCAGTATGTGATTTTAAATCACATCTGAATTAAAATTTCTCACAGTCGAAAAATTAGTGAAAATTCTCAACCTAGATGTCTCATTAGATGAACTATACAATCATGGCATTGCTGGATATTAACAGTGATATCAGTTTTTCAACTTTCATAATGAACATTCATTCGGTCCCTTAGTATTTATTTTCCAGATTACCTCTTTATATCCATGTGAAGAATTCCGGCTCAAAAACGAGGCAACTCTGCGACACCGAATTTTCTAGGAATACCCACAAAAAGACATTTTCCATTCAAAACATATATTCGACAATAACAATGTGTTCCAACTGAACACTTTTAAAGATTCTTACTCTTCGAGATTCCTCACATCTTAGATGTTACGGTCCATCGTTCTTTAATATTCTTCTTTTCATTTTTCCCCTCACCCGATTTTCTTTTAAAAAAAATAATAATAATGTATATTATTGGATACACCAAGTCATGCCATGCATGATGCATTGTTTTCTGAATAGCTGACCTCTCACCGTGCTGGTGAAGAGAAACCCTACCTTACTTTCCAGATATTCGGAAACAAGAACGTGTGAAAAGTACGAACTGTATACTCGATATCGAAGTGCCGGGTGCTCAACCGCATACCGTCGAAGGAAATCTGGGCGCGTGATTGGCTTTTAGCCACCTTCAGCCCTGTGCAACTTGAACTTAAACTTGAAAGTACATCAAATAAAACGGTAATTATACAAATGTTAACGTCAAACATAAATACATTTTTTGTTAACAACCGTAAAAAAATAGTTGGATAACATTTGTACAGATGGTAGCTTGTTTAAAACATGAAGTTGATAGAATATCGAAAAAAATGAATGATAAAGGTTCATGTTTTTAACGAATACGACAGTAATTGTTAAAAATGGGTTAATTACAGTTTGGGTAGGTCTGGAACGCAATGTTCATTCATGTATGATGTTCCAAATGCAACTTCAAACGCAGATAATTGTATAGAGAGTTTACTTCATCGGGTCACGGAAATATGAGTTGCATCGCCCTTTCAAGAATTGTGAGAGTGTATTTTGTTGAATTTTAACAATTCTGAAAAGTAAATTCTCAAGAAAAAAGTTATATGTCACTTTGAAATTTTTATTGCTAAAAAAATATCAAAAGCCTTCAATGCCCTATAAGTATAAATTATCTATAGTTGTATTAATTAGAAATAGCTTACTCAATTTTTCCGGAGATAAAAAAGAGTTGAGTTGCTTATTGAATTCAGTTTGTGAAGTGTTCAATCTTATATTATTGGGAAGTAAGTTCCATAAACGAGAATATTTATAAATAAAGAAATCTTTTCGTATACGATTGTGGATTTTTGGTATACATATTTTGTTTTTGTGTCGAAGATTATATACTTCAGAGTTTTTAAAATCTAAATAAAACTTCTTGAAAAAAGATAGCCCGTCTTTCTGCTTTTGTCAACCACACACCAGACTTCTTAGCTCTTTTACAACAATCAAATTACAATTCATCGAGAATCAAGAAAGAATGGCCCAGAACAGTGCTTTGAAGACCAAGTCTTTGAACAGTCTAACGAGATCTCGATATAATCTAAGTAAACATGAAATTTCTACACTTGTGTTCAACGATGATGATAGGGAATCATCAACATCAGACTCTTCAGCAATAAGTAAGCTTTTTCTGAACTATTTTAGTCAGTCATTCAATACCAGCGTATACCCTGTACTCCCAAATCAAAATATTAATTCAATGTGTATGGATTCCATCTCCTTTAGTTAACAAGAAGTTAGCGCAATGTGTCAGCGAAGCAAAGCTTCTTACAAGCCTGATATTGTGGGCTTTGTTCCAGCAATCTTGCAACTAAATACGGATGATATACCATTAATTTTATTAAACCTGTTTAATCTTTCTATTAAATCTGGTATTTTCCCCCTCGAATGGAAACATTCTGTCATTGTACCTCGGCTTAAAACAGGGAATTCGCACATCGTCACTAATTATCGCCCAATTAATCACACATCCTTTTCTCTCTAGGCTATTCGAAAAGTTGATCAAGAACGCATTAATAGCTTACTTGGGCCCAAACGCTTTCTCTCCATTCCAACATGGTTTTTTAAATCAAAAGTCCTGCATTACCTGTCAGCTGGAATATTTGGACCATATAACGGCCTCCATAGATCATGGATTAGCTGTACTGACAGTTTTCTTAGACATTACCAAAGCATTTGATAAGGTTCCTCATTCTATTCTTCTTCAAAAATTATCATCACTTGGTATTTCCGGATCCCTATTTAATTGGTTCTGTTCACATCTTTCTGATCGTACCTTCTCCGTTTCCGTTAATGGCATATTCTCTTAAACACAACCTATACCAAGTGGAGTCATTCAGGGCAGCGTACTAGGTCCTCTCCTTTTTCTTATATATATTATTGATGTGCAAGATTTTGTAAAACAACTCAAAGCTTTTTATCTTTGCGGATGATATTAAACTTTTAGCTTTTCCAGCCATAGAGATATCACAGGCTATAGACTCTCTCAACGACGATCTTTCAACCCTTTCAAGTTGGGGCTCACAATGGGGTTTAGAATTCTCAGCTCTGAAGCCTACAGCGTAAAATTAGCAAAATCATGTTAGGCTACTCTAATCCTTCATCTTATAAAGTAAGATGCAATCTACTAGACATTGACCCGCTATGGTTACGCAGAATTCGCCTTAATCTTTTTCTTTTCTTCCGAATCATCACAGAACACCAAGTTAAGCTTAGATCTACCATGCGCTTCCAAGATTGCAATCGTTCTGTACGACGTAACCGAATGAGGCTATTACATATTCCCTTTACTCGCACTAAAGTTCGACAAAACTTCTTTTTAATTAGGTATGCGCATCTTTGGTATTCTCCTCCACTCCATTTCCGCATGGGCACATCTACAGGTAAATTTAAAACACTCGTAGATTCTCTTACTGCTCCATCGCTATGCGAAATTCTCAAAATAAACACTTCTATAGACAATATATTTTGTCACGGTATTCCTGGTTATTGAACCAGTTGTAAGTATTTTGTACATTAGCACACGTATAGAACTGTTCACAAAGTCCGAAATACATGGTATTATTAAGTGTCAGGTTACTTAGTGTCTATGTATGTTACATCTATTTCTACTTCCCTCCTCATATCTGTCTAAGCCTGGTCAACCTGACAGTATCATAGCCCACGTGCACTCTCTGACTGTGCGGCACTTTGCCTGGATCAGGCTTGTGCTTTCATACGTACATCATACATACATCAAAACGTGGGACTAGTATTATATTTACATTCACTTATTGTATCTCAGCAGGCTTATCTTAACCACTTTTTGTTTAAACATAGTTATCCTTATTGTTTCAATTCAGGTTTCTATCGTAAACAAATGTCTCTCTAACAAAATTTTTGAAACATCTAAAAAAATTATTTTTCTGATTTTCTATTTATATCGCTGCTGTAGTGTCAAGTTACATAGGGTCTATGCATGTCTCGTCAGAGGTTGGGACTTGCATCACATTTGTCTGTTTGTCACATTGCCTTTCATGACATTTTCTATACACCATTATGTATATATCTGTCTTTTATTTCATACGAGGCTTATAAATGTCACATTTTTATCCAAACTTGCAAAACAATAAAATCTACCAAAAAAATAAAAAAGTAAAAAAACCTGGTAATCATTATTATTATTATTTTAATGTATATTCTTATTTTTTTAAATGATGAACTATTTTACTTTGATTACCTCTCACCATGATGGTGAAGAGAATATCTTTCATTATATTCCAGTGTCTTCGAATACCGAACCATCACTGAAACTGGCTCGAAATCTATCCGCCCGAGATTTGTTCCATTTGCGATTCACTCTCCTGCAGATTACGAAAACCCGGCTGGTGAACACATTTTGGTTCGATTCGTCGACAATTCTTCGAGAGTATTGGAGCACACAGCGTACCCTACTCCCATGCTATTAACCACACCCTCTCTCATCTCCCAGAATTTCTTAGATTTTCTTATGCTGATGGATTTATGTTCCCTTTTCCATCTTCTCAACCAATCTTTTCGTAAAAAAATGAATTGATGCATATATAATTTATTCGTCAATTTTTTCATGACAATTTATTACAATTCACTCCACTTTTTTCATAATTACCTTCCATTTCTTTTCTCCATGTTTTCCCATCCTTGCAATCCGTAAATCCTGACAAAATTTAAATGAAACCTTATCGTTATTAGACATTAGAATTTTTTCTAACTTACAGTATATTCGTTCCCATTATTGAACGGAAAAAAATGTTTAAAAATCCGGCTCACTTCGGTCGTTTGCACCGTTATATTTTCTTTTGCTTTTCCAATTTTGATAAACTGATCATGTATTACATGCCTCGTATGTCCAAGAATATATATATTATTATTATTATTATTATTAATTGTAAATCAATGTCGATCATATCTTTTTTCAATATTCTGTAAAAGAGTATAAGATTTTGTTTTATTCTTCGAAACCGTAATGGTTCAAATCCTAGGATCTGACATCTTTCCTTATATGAATGCTTATCCGAACTGGTGGTAATGGATCGTGTGAAAGAACGTTGGATGCCTTCTAAAGCATAGCTATCAGACCAAGTAATGTTACTAGATATAATGTTGCAGTAATCTAATAAAGGTAGTGTATGTAACTTGTAAAGTTCCAGCTTGCACTGGGACAGAGAGATGAATCTATGAAGTAAACCTATATTCTTTTTTGTTTTAGAAATTAAGTAGCAAATTTGTTCATGAAATGTAAGTGATCCAGAATATCGATAACCTAAATCACGTACACATTTTGCTGGTTGTAGTGGTGTATTATTTAGGATGATCGAATCTTTTGGTATGATACACTTGAAATTTATGAAAGTTGATTTATTGGTGGAGAACTCAAGACCGTTTCGAGTGCTCCATTGAAGTAGAGCATCCAGGTCTTGGTTCAATTTCGATATAAAGTCGTTAGTCTGGTTAGATGGAAAGGCTATGGCGACTTTTATATCATCTGCAAACAAAAAGATCTTACAGTGTGTTATGACAGATAGTATATCGTTGATGAATATTAAGAAGAGTAGTGGACCTAGAACGCTTCCTTGTATGACTCCGCTTGGAATTGGCAAAGTTCTAGAACGGTAGCCATTTATATCTACCGAAAAGGTGCGACCAGTAAGAAAAGATTTGAACCACGAAAGTAGGTTTCCAGTAATACCTACAGCAGATAATTTTGCGAGGAGTAGATTATGCGGGACCCTGTCGAAGGCTTTCATAATATCAATGAATACAACTATGACTCCAAGGTTTGAATCTAGTGATTGTGTCACGTAATTTAAAAATTCTAGTTGACAAGTGACGCAAGATTTTCTGTTGAGAAATCCGTGCTGGTTTGATATGAAATAGTTTGGTGTCAAGTATGCTAGGGCGGCCTGTCTGACAAGCTTCTCAAATATTCTAGCTAGAAGTGGTGTGTGATTAATGGGTCAATAATTGGTAACTGTATGTAGTGATCCGGACTTATGTCGAGGAATAACAACGGAATGTTTTTCATTCTAAAGGGAAAGTTCCTGATTTGATAGACGTATTAAAGAGATTGAGTAGTAATAAGAAAAAGTCTTCAGATCCAATTTTGCATATTGCTGGTATGAAACCTGTTTCATCAGGTTCGTAGGAGATTGTAACTTGATCACAAACTTTATGTATGTCAGATGTAATAATTCTAATTGTGTCTAACGTATTGCATGTAGGGTGTATGATTACCTTTGGATAAGAGTTGTTATTATATGAAGCATTGAAAAATAAAAAAAATTCTTCGCAAATAGCAAAAGGCTCAGTTACTACTGTGCAATTATTACCATTTTGATCCTGTTTAATGATGTAGTTTATGTTATGTGAATTTTCCGATGCCCTAGCGTTCATTAATTTAAATAATGCTTTTTGTTTTTTACTAGATTTGAGGGCTGTAGACTCATCAGAAATCAGAATATGGTTCATAATTTGTACTAGTTTGTCAGATAGTTCATACGCGTGCAAAAGTGAAGATATGTCATGCTCATTACGAGCATATGATGTCAAATAAGCAATGCTTTTATCTAACTTATGAGTTTTACTCAGTTTGGGGTGTCTAGCATGTCTGGTAGTAGATTTCTGTAGTAACTCAACAAGTTTATTATGAAAGATTTTGGAGGTTACATTAAAATTGTCAGAAAGGAAAACTTCAGTCCAATCTTCGTTTCTAATGAGGTTTTTAAAGATTTTCCAATCTATGTGAGTAATTATATGTGGCTTTTTAACATTAGCTATTATGCTATTACAACTCAATTCAAAAGATATAATGTTATGATCTCCATTAAAAAATGACGGAGATACGTTCAGGTTTGAAGGTGTGATATTCAAAGTAAAGACAAGGTCGAGGATATTTTTATTGCGCGTTGGTTTATCAACAAACTGTGTAAAACCTAATAGTTTGGTGGTATTGGAAAAAGAATTAAGATTTATGTCGTTGCATTCTACCTGGTTAAGTGAAGGTATGTTAAAATCTCCTGCAATTAATTTATAGCGGGAAGGGTGGACAGAGGCTTCTATGAAACAATCAGTCAAGCGTTGAAGCGATGAAGAAATAGTAGCTGGTGGATAGTAGATGCATCCAAGTAAGAGATCAAAGGCCGGTAGTGCCAGCCAGATAGAATCATCGATATGACCAAAGACGGATGAAATGATGATGTTAGCTTGGAGGTTAGAGTGAACATAAACAAGGCAACCTCCTCCACGTTTTGAAACGCGGTCTTTTCTAAAAATGTGATAGTTCGGAATCAGAAGTTCACAGTCTGATTGTTCCTGTTTTGTCCAAGATTCAGTTATAAGAATAATATCAGCGGGATTAGAGAGAAAATATGAACGTAAAGCTAATATCTTGTTGGTTATGGATCGAGCATTGATAAGAATAAATCTAAGAGATGAGGGGCTATGATCAGAAAATGGCTTATTATGTATTTGAATATTATGTGGAGCATGTTGGTTTAGGTTAAAAGCCTTTGTGGAGGGATTTGAAAATTTCTCATACTTGAATAAGGGAACATAGTAGAGTGAGTGTTAAATGAGTTAAAATATGGAAAATTGGTGTCGGGGGACCAGCTAATATGGTTAAAAAAGTGCTCTGATGGGTTGTAATAATTCGAAAATGAGCTCGGGTATTGCGGACTTGGTCGATGGAATTGCCATGCCAAGTTCCGATCTAATGGATAAGGCATTATACGACAATTAAAGTTCCGAGTATTTCTATTGTCAAAAGTTGAAGAATTCCTGAAAGGAGGTGGTGAAGGTAATAACGCACTACTTTGTCGAAACTTCGGTAAGATGGTTCTTTTCCTTAAGTGAGGGGATGTAATAATTTTAGTTGGAATTTTAGGTGAAATAATAGGTTGTGTTGAATTATTCACAGAAGAAGGTGAAGTTGGAGGCGCATTCAACTCTTTTGGCACCTCATCCAATTCCATCGTTTCTTTTCCATTGTTGGAAGATTCGGTGGAATATGGAGTAGTAACGGTACGCTTATGGAACCTAGTTCTCCGTTGCATTGGCGTTAGATCAGGTTTAAAAAATACATTTTTAAATCTTGGAATCGAATTTAAAA
Organism: Atriophallophorus winterbourni; assembly: GCA_013407085.1. Classification (NCBI taxonomy): domain Eukaryota; kingdom Metazoa; phylum Platyhelminthes; class Trematoda; order Plagiorchiida; family Microphallidae; genus Atriophallophorus; species Atriophallophorus winterbourni. Next base: position 24,261 of record JACCGJ010015905.1, read on the forward strand.
CATCCTTATGGGCTAAAATATGTGATGCCAGGCATTTGTCGCTAAGTTCTAATAGGATTGGGCAAGACCTCGAAGGCTTAAATTTTCTCAAGCGTTTTAGCGAAGCGCAGTCAAATGGGAAGCCATAAGATAGCAGATAGTAGTTTTTAAATCTTGTAAAGGATATCTGTCGTCTATATTAAACAGAATAACATTTTTAGATCTTAAGTCTCTTTGACAAATTTCAGTAACAATTGATTCAACGAACTTATTAGTTCGTTGAAGTATATCCTTGTCGATATTTGAATTATCATCCAAGAGGATAGTCAATGGTTGTAATGTCTTGCCAACCTGTGTAACAAAAGAGTTCTTTTTTCGAATTTCATTTATTTCGGATTCTAACTTCCGCAATTTATTCAAAATAACGGAAGTGTTCTGATCTTAGTATACGGAGCATTTGTTGGTCTTGGGGATTTTACGTAGATTAATTCGTTTCGAGATAGGTGTTTTAGTATACATATTTCAAATAGTATAAGTATAATAATAATCAAAAGAGTGAGAGATATAAAATAAACGTTTTCGTAATTATGTAAAATTTGGCAATCACGTACGGTTTTCAAACCAAGCGCGACAATAACTGCTCATATATTGAATTTCTGTAAAACTGATTGATTATCATTTAATTACCATTTTAACGAACGAAAAATTCCCAGCACGTATGACCTTGAAAGTGGTAATATTTGTTGTCCATTTTATGCTTCATGTATACAAACAACTTTGATAATTATCGATCCTGCTTAGCATGCCTTGGAATTCCAAAATTAAAATATTTATTTATTTATTTATTTATTACATTTTATATCAGAGATACGCGTATCTCTACTGTGTGTTCCCAGGATCCTAACATCATCAGCAAACAAAAGCAGCGTGATTTCTAGCATGCTGCCAGGTCGTTTACAAAAATAAGAAAAAGTAATGGACCAAGCACTGAGCCTGTAGGCACTTCATTGAGAATCAGTGATTCCTCCGAGCACACTCCTGCTATTCTGACATAGTTAGTGCGATTAGTTAGGAAGCTGTCTAAACATCGATGTAGGTCACCTGTGACGCCACACATACTTAGTTTGTGCAGAAGGTACCTATGGTTCACTGAGTCGAATGCCTTTTGAAAATCAAGATAGCAGACGTCGACTACACTCCCTTCATCGAGGCGTAATGTCACTTCGTCAAGAAAGCTCAAGAGATTGGTTAGGCAGGAACTTCCTTTCCAGCTAGTAAGGAAGTGGCTACCGAATGTTTACATACCTGGTGCCGAATGATTTATTTCAAGCACTTGCAAAGAATGCTTGTCAGGCTTACCGGCCTATAGTTGCGTACATCCGAAATGGGACCCTTTTTGTATATGGCTATTACCGCCGCTCGTTTCCAATCATCCGTTAGTATACCTTGGCGTAAGGCAGCTTTGAAAAGATTTCTGATTGCAAAGCTAACTATATTCGCGAGCGGATGAAGAATAGCCGGATGTATACCGTCGGGTCCAGCTGCATTAATTTTATCCAGCTGCGACAAAACTGTGGTGACCATTTTCTGATTAACCTCCACCGAGCTAAAGGGAGGTGCTCTGCACTCGTGAGTTACTAAACAGTTACCTGAATCGCACCGATAAACACTGTAGAAGAAGGAATGCAATGCATCGGCTATTTCCGGGGCAGTCAAAGCCGTATTGCCATCATCCAGCACTAACGCACCAATTTCTTCTCTTAATGATCGCTTGGACTAAACATAGCCATAAAAGGCTTTTAAGTTATTCTTTGATTCTTTGGCAAGTCGGGATTCGAAGTCCCTTTTAGCTTTTCTTTGCAGCGCAACAGCTGAATTTCTGGTCTGTTTGTACTGCAGTCTAGATCTATGAGTTCCATAGAATTTGTGAGCCCTCCAGCTACGGTCACAACATCTAATATCCTTGCGAATAGACTCGCTCCACCAGAGGGGTTTTCCTTGCGTTTTTACTGGTTGTAGAGAAGGAAAACTATCATGTAGTTGTAAAAGGTGCTTTTTTATAATATTCCACTTGATTTCTACACTAGATTCTAATTCGTCTGTTTCCCAACTCAGATTAATTGCTTCAGTTTGTAGTTGGACGATGTTCATTCGACCAAAGTTGCGGGACATCTTTACTTGGTGACTAGGGTGCACTAAAGCCCAGTCAATAATTACAATGTGGTCGCTCTTGCTTAGTGGTGAAAGGTATTTGATTATATAAATATCTCTTTCATGAGACGATAGAACCAAATCTAAAGTGGACGGAGTATGTCCTGTCCTAAACATTGTAGGTTCCCTGACATGTTGATTAAAGGGATCGACATAAAACCAATCTAGATATTGCGACTCAGCTGACTCTGGTGACTACAGTTCAGTTAAGTTCAGTTAGCACAGGACAGTAAATTGCTTATAAGCCAATCGAGCGTCCAGAATTTCTGGCGATGGGATGCTTTAAAGGAGCGCTCACCACTGACAAAGTTGTTTTTTGTTCTTTGGTATCCTCGTCGTATGCGATGTTACGTCAGGTTCAAGTTTAATTTCAAGTTAATAATCAATAGTTATTAGTGTATAGTGGAAAAAAACTACGAGCCTAATGGAATAATAACAGGATAGTTAGTTCATCGGGTCTGAAGAAGTTTCAGCAAATCATCAAAGTGGTCGAATGGAAATGTGATTCATATTTTTTCGGACGGGAAACGCTGCAGAAAGAGGGAAAGTTATGATGCAGTGTCACAAATGAATATAAGCGTGAAAAAAGCATAATTAGGAATTGTGTATCGTCTGATAAAAACGGAGGTCAAGGCATTTTTTTAAAAAAATAATTATGGATAGGGCAGAAATAAACGAATGGGGTGTAGTGCGTTCCAAGTGTAGTGAACTACTTTCACGTTGTATCTTAGTATTTTGTACATACAACTTTTGGTCTTGCATGGTTATTCATTTTTGGCCATGTACACTTTATTCGTATTAACGCTTGTACAATATACTTTTTTGGCGGTTATTACAATTTGGAACTCGGACTTTGTGTTCTTCCGCGGTTACGGAGATTGCGTGCGTCGCCGCGTGCATGAATTGTGATTAACGGATTCTACAACATTTTAGCGCTGTCTGCACCTTGGATTTAATCTCTTGGACTTTCCTGTGTGGATTATTTCGCTACCGTTAGACTTCACTGAATCTTAATTTGGATATTTGCTCCCTTGGTCTTTTAGTGAGTTCTTTCCATTTTTCGCGATTTTGTGTGTAGTACTAGAGTATATTTTTCTTTAGTCCACTACACAAGCACGAGGAATCCGGACGGCAAAGGATTGTCTGCGGCAGTCCAATCTACTGTGCAGATGTGCAAACTTCAAGTGATGTCCACGATTTGCTGAGTATGGGACCATTTTAAGCATACCCCTACATGGGTGACTTTCCTCCGTCAATATCTGATACACAAGGATCAGATCGCCTCGGATACGACGATGGTTTGTAGAGAATAATTGTAGAGATGTAAGACGTTCCTCGTAGCTGACGAAGCTAAACCCCTTGACAAGCTTCGTAGAGCGTCTCTGCGGCTAGTCTAGGGTGCGCTGGTTGCGTTTCAACCATGTGTTCCAGACGGAGACAGCATACTCCAAGTGTGGCCTGATGTACGCCTGGAGAAGAAACGAAAAAAAAGACGTGGATCAAATGTTCCGAACGCACGTTTTAAAAGCCCAACGTTTCTATTTGCCATGGTTGAAGCTCTACTACACTGAGCAGAGCAGCCCAAGTCATTTTGTATAATCACCCCGAAATCTTTTTTTTGTATCGTGACAGCCAGCATCTTGTCACCCAGATCATAATCAGGGTCGCCAGAAAGACGAATGCGTAATGCGTGGCGTTTGTCAGTGTTCAATGGTGAGCGATTGATCATAGACCATGCGTGTAATGAATCCAGGTCGAATTGAAGTTTTCTTGTATCTCTGGGTGAGTTGATGACCCACCAAATCTTGATATCATCCGCGAACAGGAGAAATGGTTATCCGACGTATCCACCGATGTCGTTGATAAATATCAAAAATAGACGCGGACCAAGAACGGACCCCTGAGGTACTTCACACTGAAGTGGGAATGGCTTTAAAAGGGTCTGTCTAACACGCACCAAAAGGTTTCGCGAACGTAGGAATGCAGCAGCCCAGGACAGCAACACGGGTGGAATACCTAGTGCTTGCAGCTTGTTAAGTAATATCGCATTTTCAACTCGGTCAATTGCCTTAGAGAAATCCAAGTTAATGACGTCCACACCCTGACCTTTATCAGCAGCTTTAGTCCAGTAGTCTCTGTCTGAAAGCAAATTGGTGGTACAAGAATGCCCTCTACGAAATCCATGTTGTTCTGCAGTGATGAAATAGGAACTATTCACAAAATTCATAATTTCATCAGCAACAATTGCTTCCATCACCTTGGATAACAATGGGAGAAGGGTGACTGGACGGTAATTGGCAGGATCACTGCGGCTTCCACCCTTGAAAATGGGAGTGATGATACCTTCCTTCCAACCAGTAGGGACATCAGAGTCATCCATCAATTCTTGGAAATATGCCGCAAGCGGTTCGCAAAGTTGATCGGCAACTGCGCACAATGCTTTTGGTGTGATATGGTCGATACCCGGTGATGAGTTGAGTCGAAGCTGCATGATTTTTTCTCGAACTTTGTTAAAACATTTGCCGCATCCTTTGATGTCGTCGTCGAAACTATACTGGTGATAAGTGAATGGATACTAGTCTGAACCTCTCGTTTATTTTTGATAAATTTGTACAAGAGCTTGTTGTTTTCCCGGAATTGACCACTGAGGTTACTTCGATAATCAAATATGTCCTGGCGCACCAGTCCCGTGCAATAATTTCGTAATTTTCTATTACACTCCCAATCATTTGGTATTTGTGTCAGTTTGAACTCAGTCCACGCGGCATTTCTGCGACACATCCATTTACGAGCTCTGCTCCGAATGAACGTGCCGGTGGTTTTCCCCTGGGCGAGTTTTGAGACAGAAGAATGCTCTAGAATCTGGTGCCACCTGTAAACAAAATTTTGCCAAGTTTAATCCAGGCCGTCATCTAACATTAAATCGAAGCTATTGGCGGCTACAACGTCATAGAAAATGCCGTAGTCAGTGACCGTCCCTAACTGAGCGCCTTCATGTTTGAGGTAGTTAGCATAGCACACAAAGTCGCTTTTGCCAAACGGAGTTTCACTCAGGATTTCCTCAATCATCAACTCCTTATTCGTCAGTAAGAGGTCCAATAGAAAAGGTGTCTGTTCCACGGAGACGTGTCGGTTCAGTCACATGATTGTACAAAGGCTGACTTCCTATCAGTTCATGCAGCTCCCAAGCAAAAGAATCGCTGGAGAGTTCAACAGTCAAACTGTGTGAATTGAAATCTCCCATCAGCAAGACGTGACTATGTTGCATTGATGAGGCGAATGGCAAGGAATGTATTAGGTTAAAATCAGCAACAGGTTGAGCATTTGGTGGGCGGTAGACTTCAGTCAGTAGAACAGAGTCACTGTTTCTGAGCTTTAAGCGGCACCATAGGAAATCTATGGTTTGCAGACGAACGTGAGTTAGTGGTTCACAGTGGAGTGAAGAGTTATGGTACGAAAGAACTCCACCACCCTTGGTGGGCCGATCTTTCCGAATGACAATCATACCAGGAAGTGAAATTCCGGCTTCTGCAACGACAGATAATAACAATGTCTCAATCACAGCTAACACGTCGAAGTGTTGAGCAGCGTGTCGAACACGAAGTTCAGGAAGTTTACTGAGTAGGCCTTGGGCGTTTGCATAAAAAACTTCAGGCTCTCACGCGATAGGGCGGAGTCTGCGGAGTTGTTTTGGACGTCCATTACGCCGATCCTAATAGGACCAGCTGTTTTGAGGCATCAACACTTTTATCGGTAGAATAACACGGAAGGTCGTCGATTCGCTTTTTATCGAGGACAGAACGGAGGCGGATCTCGGAATGTGCAAAACGTTTTTATAGGTACCAAATTTGTAACGCATCATTCACCATGGATTCTGATCGAAAAGTTACTTTGAGTATGCAGGGCCCAAGCCCTTTGAGGTGTGAGAAACAGGTAAACGTTTCAAATCAATCGTCAGACTGTCAGTGATTTTACTTTGTTGTTATATGAAACGCCACTGCTCGCAGTCGTGTGTAGTGCTTTCATTGGTATCATCGTCATTTAGTTCTGGAACGCCACCAATAAAAACGCTTTTCTTGTCATTCTCCAACTTTCAGTTAAAGCTCGTTTTGTTTTTGGCTAGTCCGGATATATGCGGATGTGTGAATTAGTGTTGCGTAAAGTGTATGCAGAGAGTAAGACAGATTCAACATCCTCCAAAGATGTTAGGGTGATGCGCAATATTCTAGTCTCGCCAATTTGTACTGATTTAGGATGCCTGGACAGACGTAAAATGCTCCCGGCGTCGGCAGAAACCTTCATTGAGTCACATATGTTCTGCCACTATTGTGCATCTTGCACCTAAAGAGTTTGGAAACGAGGTGAATTTGCCTCGGGTACATTGATGAATATCACGGTTAGCGCCTGATTGCAACGGGAGCTTTCTATTGTGGCCACTATCTTCACTGCTCTGAACTTGGCACGAGTGTTGTTTTCTGCAATCCCCGGAATCGTCTGTACGGTTGTGAACGTAGAACCAGTGAAGATTGCCGCAGAAGCAGCAGTTGTAGCAAATGTCGAAATGGGTGAACTTACTTGTTCTACACAGTTAGCAACTGCTGGACTATGCTTGGAATCAAAGAAGAGAATCTGGCTTCAAGAAGATCCGAGCGTTTTTGTGTTTTGAAAGACTGCATATATTCATTGATCAGGTTTATCATATAACGTATAAGCGGTGATTCTAGGAACTTCGCGCAAAACCATAGTTTGTTTTAATTAAATAAATGTTCCTTTAGCTCCTTCTTTGATAACCCAGAACATTAAGGATGGTACCACTTGAGAAATTGCTGCATTCTATGCCATATTTCACGGAATGGGAGCACTGGTTTTTGCTACACGTGAACGTATTCTCGTCAGTTTCATCGATGTTTATTTTGGGTGATGTTGTCCCTTCAGAAGACCGAGAGACGTCACTACGACGATTCATAAGTGGAAAGTAAAACGAAAAACTAGAAAATTATCACGTCGGAGAAAAATTCAAACAGCACGGTCCACAATAAACACAGAAGGCTGCACAGGGCTGAAAATGGCTCAAAGCCAATCACGCGCCCAGATCTCCTTCGGCAGTATGCGGTTGAGCACCCGGTATTCCGATATTGAGTATACAGTTCGTACGTTTCGCACGTTCTTGTTTTCGGATATCTGGAAAGTAAGGTAGGGGTTCCCTTCAACAGCACAGGGAGAGGATGTTATGCCTGTGGTTCGCTACTGTTGGCCCAGCCGTGTGGCTAGAGAAAACACAACCGTTGCTGAACTCGTCTATTCACCGAATGCGGAGAGCATCACAAGTGAGCGAATGCGTCAATATCAAAGTGAGTGAAAATCATAATTTGAACTCATCATCGATATTGGTTGGTGATTAATCCATATTTCGTTCGCTGTCTATACAACAGAGGGTGCCCTCCTAACACCTTCCCGTTTAACCCATCACCTTCCGGCGATCTCATATGAGATCACTTAAAATAACAGATTTCTTAATTATCTGTCTGTTTATAAGCATATATAACCTTCATGCTATATCTATTAAGTATATTTCTCTGATATGCACATGAGATTTAAAAAATTCGCTTCAAATTAATTGATATACAAGCTTGAATATATCGAAAGTTTACTCATGACAACTTTTATGGGAGGTAATGGGTTAAGCTTGGTTGTGGTGTGGTTACAGGAACACGTCTTCGATAGGCCCAACTTCTTGGTTTGCATTCCGCGGAATTAATTTGAGGCGGCTCTTCTTCCGCTGAATTTCCATCTTCTGGGGTCTTGATGGTGGAGAAGACAGGATAGGGATCATTGAACACTGATTTTTCAAAATCGTTCATGCGGCAGTAGTTTTCGTTATAACCATTTCTGTTGCACTTCTGGCATCGGTGCTTGTTGAATGGGCAATAACGCCGAAAATGCCGTACGTCACATTGGCAACACTGGGAAGGGAGCTTGGTGTCTTGATCGACACGATGATAATTCTGCCGGTTACTTTGGTGCTTGACGGCAAATACCACCAGTTTATTCTGGCTAAGGGTTTTGTTCGACCAGCGCTGTGTCGCGTTTCAGATTCAGAAGTCTCTCGCAATCGGTTGTGATAGACCTCATGTTGATGTTTGGATCTTGATCGAGTCGCCACAGTAGTCTCGTGCGAATCTCTTGATCCTTCTCTGACTGCAAACCACATACAAATATCAGCGATCAAAATTGGTCTTCTGTCATATCTTTGAACTTGAACTGTTCACAAGCTCTATTAACTTTTCCTTCATATGTCACAAAATCATTGCAATCCTACTTGACCAATTTCATGCAGTTATATCGTCTGTTAAACAAAGACTGTTGACAACAGATTTATTCTAGCATTTGTACAATCCGGTCAAAAGTAAATGGACTTGGGGATTTTGGCAAAATGAATTTGGTAAACTTCTCATGTTCCAACGTGCCCAGTTTTCTCAGCAGCAGTCTCGTTTTTTGACCATCATCTGCGTTGTTGAGGTCGGATTGAAAAATAACTTTGAATCTCTTGAACCAAGATTCGAAGGTGAGACTGCTTTCTGGGTTGTAATTGAATTCGGGGATGCTGTTGATGATTGCATCCACCGCTGTGTTTTGTATGTCAGTCTTTTTGTCTTCTTAAATGACCCTCAGAGTTTTTAAAAATGTCTGTATCAAACGGGTTTAAGCTTCTTCGAATTGGCGTTGCTGTTCCCGAAGTATTGATTTTAATTCCTCTGCTGTGATTGCTATTTCGAATTGCTGAGTTCCTTTCTCCCGTCACCAAGTTGTTATATCTGTAGTTTGCTACTTTTGGCCCAGGCCTGTGTTTAGAAAGAACACAACCGTTACTGAACTCGTCTATTCACCGAATGCGAAGAGTATCACAACTAAGCGAATGTGTGAATATCACAGTGAGTGAAAATCATAATTTCAACTCACCATCGATATTGATTAGTGATTAATCGATAATAATAATAATCATCCCTAATAATATCATATAATATATTAATATATCATAATAATACTAATAATATAATCCTCATATAATCCTATAATAATAATAATACTAATCATCATACTAATCCTAAGAATAACTCATCATACTTCATAATAATCAAGATAATGATATAATAATATAATAATAATATATTCTTGGATACCCAAGGCATGTAATACATGATCAGTTTATCAAAATTGGAACAGCAAAAGAAAAAATATAACGGTGCAAATGACCGAAGTGAGCGGGATTTTTAAACATTTTTTTCCGTTCAATAATGGAAACGAATATACAGAAAGTAAGAAAAAAATCTTAATGTCTAATAACAATAAGATTTCATTTAAATTATGTCAGAAGTTACGAATTGCAAGGATGGGAAACATGGAGAACATAAATGGAAGGTAATTATGGAAAATGTGAAGTGAATTGTAATAAATTGTCATAAAAAAATTGATAAATAAAATATAATATTTTTCATCAATCTTCTATGTTTTTTTACGGAGAGATTAATTGAAGCTAATGATGGAAAAGTTTAAACTCCATCATAATAGAAAATCTAGAATTCTAGTGGATTTAAGAGGGTGTGGTTAAAATCATGGGGGTAGGGTACGCGTGTACTCCAATACTCTGAAGAATTGTCGACGTGCGAGCCAAATTTGTTCACCAGCCGTGTTTCGTTATCTGCATGGAGAGAGTGATCGCATGGAAGCAACTCTCGGCTGAATAGATTTTCAGATACAGTTTCACTGATGGTTCGGTATTCTCAGACAAACTGGAATATAATGAGATATTCTTCTTCACCATCATCGGTGAGAGGTCCTCAAAGTCAAAGTTTCATCATTTTGAAAATAAGAATGTAAATTAAAACATAATTTTTTTTCAGGTTTTTTTTATTTTTTTCATTTTTTTTGGTAGATTTTATTGTTTTCGCAATTTTGGATAAAAATGTGACTTTATTACGATATGCATACTGTTATAGAAAATGTCTGGAAGGCCCAATGTGACAAATAGAAAAATGTGAGGCAAGTCCCAACCTATGACGAACAGCATAGAACCCTATGTACCTGACACTACGCACGTTATAAATAGCTAATCAATGCTATGCCATTAACGGAAACGGAGAAGGTGCGATCAGAAAGATATGAGCAGAACCAATTAAATAGGGATCCGGAAATCCCAAGTGATGATAATTTTCGAAGAATAAGAGAATGAGGAACCTTATCAAATGCTTTGGTAATGTCTAAGAAAACTGTCAGTACAGCTAATCCATGATCTATGGAGGCCGTTATATGGTACAAATATTCCAGCTGACAGGTAATGCAGGACTTTTGATTTAAAAAACCATGTTGGAATGGAGAGAAAGCGTTTGGGCCCAAGTAAGCTATTAATGCGTTCTTGATCAACTTTTCGAATAGCCTAGAGAGAAAAGGTGTGTGATTAATTGGGCGATAATTAGTGACGATGTGCAAATTCCCTGTTTTAAGCCGAGGTACAATGACAGAATGTTTCCATTCGAGAGGAAAAATACCAGATTTAATAGAAAGATTAAACATGTTTAATAAAATTAATGGTATATCATCCGTATTTAGTTGCAAGATAGTACGTTCGCTGTCTCACAACAGAGGGTTCCCTGTTAACAGAGGTCATCTATTCAGAAAACAATGCAAAAATATGCGTGAACAATGTATGACTTATGAAATTACTAGCCTAGTCGAGGCAAAGTGAAGCACAGTCATAGATTGCATGTGGGCTAAGTTGCTGTCATTTTGCCTATGACTAGACAGATATGAGGAAAAAATAGTAACAATACGTTTTTCTGTTGTTTTTCAAGTTTTTTACTAGACGATGTGCGGAAATATGGTAGTCCATTTGACGTATAATCTAATTTAAAACTCAACATATTTGGGAGGTATACTATACAATCTAGGAGCTTGTTCCAGAAGTTGACCACACGGTTGCTGAAAAAGTGCTCACATGCCAGCAACCTTGGCCTACTCATACGAAGTTTCATAGAATTACCCCTTGTGCTGTTCATGGGCAAGCTTAAGGTGTTCTGTGATATTATCACTTGACCCTTTAGAATCTCGAAGTCTTCTATCAAGTCGCTTTGCAGCCGCCGTTTCTTTAGCGAGAACAGATCGAGGTCCTTGAGTCTTGCCTGATAGGTTTTACCTGTCGGACCATCAACCATCCTAGTAACAAGGCACTGGACCCTTTTTTAATTACGGTGCCCAGGATTAAACGCAGTATTTTAAGTGAGGCCACACGACCATTTTGTATAAATGAATAAAGATTGAAGGTTTTCGGCCTGACAACGCTGAGCGCAGTCTGAAAATTTCTGTACTAGCCTTGTTTGCAGCTTCGGTACATAGAGTAATCCAGTTAAAATATCTTATTATAGTAATAGCGAAATCCTTTCTTTGTCTGAGCAGCAGCAATACTAATAGTTTCTTCGCCGACTTCTAGTTTGGTTGTCGCTAAATCAGTCGTCGGAAAGCAGCTCTTCCTCAAGTTTAATGGCAAGTCCTGTGTTTTTGTCCACTCGATTACATTTTTAAAATCAGAGATAAGCGTATATTCACTGTCGATTCCTAGTATCTTACCATCAGAAGAAAACCAGAAGCAACGTGAACTCTAACAGGCTGCCAAGTCGTTTACAAAAATAATAAAAAGTAGTGGACCAATGACCGAGCCATAAGGCAATCTATTGAGCATCAGTGATTCCGGCAGGCACGCCCCTGCAATTCTAAAATAGTTAGTGCGATTAGTTAAGAAGCTATCTAAACATCGATGTAATTCACCTGTGACGCCAAGCATCCTTAGTTTGCACAGAAGATACCTATTTTTCACTTAGTCATATGCCTTTTGAAAATCAAAATAGCATACTTCAAATACTCTCCCTAAATGGAGCTTTAATGTCACTTCATCAAGAAAGTAAATAAATAAATAAATAGATTTTATTGTTGGAAATCCAAGGCATGTTGACCATGATCGATAATTTCCAAATGGTTTGTACAATCAGATTGTAGTATGTCAATTTGCAAAAACAATGTTCAAGGTCATTTCGTCACATACGTCATTCGTCATACGTCCATAAATATAAAGTTCGAAATAAATTGATCTTTCCTAAATATGAATCGTTTTCCTGTCCGCTAGGTGAAGGTAATTTAATCTACTAGATTGAGTTCTGGGGACCAGTTTCATATGGGTGCGGATTCAGAATTGTGCTTTGAAGAAAATACTCGAAAGCAAGAGAATGTTGTTTCGAACGTTAGGAAAATTTATTTAATATCATTACCCAGGAATGCCATTATTATATAAATTATTAGGTAAAACATCTAAGTTAAGAAGATTGCATATTTTATCTATGGTAAGAAATGAAGCCAGATGTGATTTGAATTAATTTAAAGAGGAAATGATTCTTATATATTTTGGAAGGAGATTCAGGGATAAATTGTTCCTTACTTTAGCACGAAACCTGGGTAATTTATTAGTTTCTTCACTCTTTCTCAAGCTATACTTAAAATCATGCCGTATATGAAGATTTGATCTTTTTTGTATATTATCCGTTGACAATATTTTATAGGATAAGATGAGATTATGTTTGAGTCTTCGGAACCATAATGGGTCAAGGTTCAGTTGTATACATCTTTCTCTATAAGGTTGTTTGTTTGTATAATCGAAGATGGATTTTGAGAAAGAACGTTGTATCTTTTCTAAAACTATGCTATCGGATTTATTTATATTGGTATATATTATGTTACAATAGTGTAGAATAGGAATAGTTTACAATTTATACATTTCTATTTTACAATGGGGTTGAGTTATGGATCTATGTATAATGTTCATACTTTGCTTTACTTTAGAAATAAGGTGGCGTATCTGTTCGTTAAAAGTGAGTCATGCAGAATATGGAAATTCTTAATCACGCGTGCGGTCAATCATTTGAATTGCGGTATTGTTAAGAAGGTTTGAGTTATTTTGTGTCGCGCATCTTATAGGCATAAAATTTGATTTCGCTGTTGAGAACGTTAGACCTTTATTTGTCGCTCAATCTGCAAGTGCAGCTCAATCATTGTTTAGTCGAGCTATATAAGTTTGTGCTTGATTAGCTTGAAAAGTGATAACGACTTCCATATCATCAGCGAATAAGAACAGTTTGCTAGGTGAAATGAAGTTATGTATGTCATTGATATATATAATAAACAGTAAGGGGCCTAATACGTTACCTGCGAGATCTATGGCCATTAAATTTAACGGAGTAAGTGCGACAGGTAAGGAAAGAAGTTTACTGGGTATGAAGATTACCACCGATGCCATTTGATTCATGTTTTGATAGTGATAATGTAATGAATTGAATTATATTGAATTGAATAAGCAGCCCAAGAACGTAAGTGAGAACAAACCACGCTCACGCGAACTACAGTGTGTATTAATTAATGCAACTCTAACAACGAGAATTTTAAATACGGGATCAATGATTAGTATTGATTATTATTCAAACCATCATCACAGCCAACCGGCTCGGCTTGCATCATGGTGGGTAGGATTTGCGGAACCACACCACAACCTTCCCCCCTCGAAATTGTTGCGTTGTTCCGATTCGCCAACCTCGCAGACCTTCTAAGAGAAGTTGGCTCCTGAGGTTTCACACTTGGTTCTGGTTGATGCGTCGATTCCTGATTGATGTTTTCCTCTACTGAACTTTTGAATTGTACTTGACTTTTGTGACGTTGGTGCACACTTGCATCCTTTAGGTCAGTGATCTCAATCATTGAATTTCCGATCTGTCGCGTGACGATGCCATGAGCGGGTCTCAAGTCGTTTCCTCTGAAATAAATCACATCACTCGAATCCATTCGGTGTAGGGTAGTTCGGAGTGTCCTGGATTTGAACAACTTGGCTGGGCTCTCTCTGGTCGTGCAATGAACGGCATTACGGTATTGCAGTAGAAAGTTATCAATGAATACGTCCAAGGCTTGGAAGCTCCCAGGATTGGCTGAGTAAATAGCACTCTTGATAGTTTTCACAAGATTCTCTGCAGCGCCATTGGAACATGGATGCCGCGGGGCAGTTCGTAAGTGTCGGCACCCGATGCTATCCAGCCATTCCTTCATCTCATTGGAACAGAATTGGGCACCATTGTCAGTGATAAGTACTTGTGGGATTCCTTCACGGCTGAAACACTTCCTTAGAGCTTGCATTGTGAACGCCGTCGTTGCTGTGGTTGTCAGAAAGACTTCTGGCCACTTGGAATACGAGTCGGTGATCACAAGTGCGAAGTACTTTCCCAAAAACGGTCCACAATAATCTGCATGGATTCGTTGCCAGGGAAGGTAACTGTCGGGCCATGGTGTCCAGTCCCTTGGGCGTGAATTGATTTTGTGCAAGCAAGCCTCGCAGTTCATAGCTGTACTTCTGATATCGGCATCAATTTCTGGCCACCAAACCTCTTGCCGTGCCAACGATTTCATTTTTTCAATGCCCATATGGCCCTTATGTAGATCGTCCAAGACAGGCTTCCTCAACGGTGGCGGGATGAGCAATCGGTCTCCCCGACAAATCACACCGTCCGGTTGTATCAGTAGCTCATCACGGATCTGGTAAAGGCGTAGGTATTTCTTCCGCACATCTGGACGCCAACCGTTCCGTATGGCTGACATAACTGTTGAATAGTACTTCTTCGTGAACGTTCGTAGTTGCTCACGGGAAACGGCACATGATTGGGAGATGAGACAGCATGCTTCCGCTGGAGAAAGTTTTGCGTGCCTAGACAGGAAGTCGGCCTGAATTTGTTCTCTTGAATTCTCAACGGGCACAATATTCAGCGATACAGGATGCTTGAGGGCTCGCAGGGCTTTCAGACCGAGGATTGCAGGACTGCTTTTAGATACCAGGAATCGGACTGGAATTGAAATCTCCTTGTCTTGTTTCACAAATAAGGTGGTTTCACCTGTCAGTGGCAAATTGTGTCCGGTAACGCCACGAAGTTTAACGTTGGTCGGTTGCACATGCGCCTCTGGGGCCACCCGGTTCAAGATTTCGGCGGGAATGACTGATTCGCTGCTACCGGTATCGACGATGAATTCAGCAGTTTCACTTGAATCGAACTGCAAGGATTTGTAGATGAATTGTTGTGCTGGACTCTTCAGTTGCAGAACATAAGGTAAACCGTCATCCTCCTGATTGACCACTGGATTCTGTTGGGTCAGGTTGCATTGTTTACTCCGACAAACCTTCTTTATATGTCCGCCCTTACCGCATCCATGGCACACTGCATTGCGGAATCGACAAGTTGACCGCAAGTGAAGATCACCACACGACATGCACTTATTTATCGGCTTTACGGTCTTGTCTCGGGCTTGGTTTTCACTTGTCTTGTTGGCCTGGTGCCGGTGTCTTGGCTGATTGGATCTGAGTGAACTTTTCTGAAAGAACACGGCACCTTGTTCGGTTGTCGGAGCAGTCACATCATCCCGCTGCTCGCAGATTTCACGGGCTTCGGCGTAAGTCAGGTCGGGTTTCATCAGCATTTTTCTTTGTAGGTCAACATTGTTTATACCAGCAATGAGACGATCCCTCAAATTATCTTCTAATAGATCACCGAATTCACATTTAGCAGCCTGTTTGTAGTGACCTACTTTGTACCTTAGCATTTTGTACCTACACTTTTTGGCCTTGTACGATTATTCATTTTTTTTTGGCCATGTGTACATACTCATCTTTGCATCATTTCCATTCATCAACTTGGAAATTATCGTTTTGTTCCGATAATCGATATTGCCATATCGATCTATCGATTTCTTCTTGTCCGATTCACTCAGACTATTGATCTTCCGTTTCGTTAACTGAGTTGTTGTTACTCACCCTTTGTATAGCATTCTGTAAATAATCATTAATTGACAATACATTTTCGAACTCGGACTCTGTCTTCTTCCGTGGTTGCGAAGGCTGTGGGCGCCACTTTGTGCTGGAACTGTGATTAACTGAATATCCAACATTTTAGCGCTATCTGCACCTTGGATTCCATTTCCTGGATTTTCCTGTGTGGATTACTTCGCTATCGTTGGACGTTACGGATCTTTATTTGGACATTTGCTCTCTTGGTCTTTCAGTGAGTCCTTTCCATTTTGCCATTTGTGTGTGTAGTGCTAGACTTAATATTTCTGGTCATTACACTGAACTGAACTGAACTCTTGAGGCTTCCTTGCAGTCGATGCTGCATGATTTCCTTTAGCAGATCAATGAATCGAAAACTTGGCTAAATCCGTTGAAAATAAAATAAAACTTGCTGTGATAATCTTGAAATAGCTCGGATATCCTCAACAATATCAAATTATCGTTAGAAGCAAATGTCCACGTTGACCTTGAATATTGAATATTGTTAATATTTTAAAGAGCGGAGAGTGTGAATATCAGAAACTGAGGTTTCTTCAAAATGCTCATTTGTAAGCATTTCCTTCACAAACACACCAGTGTAGTGTTGTGCTCACATCCCCTCACTTGCATTTTTCAGAATTTCTCGCGTGTCAAGCCAGCAGCTGAAAATTTATTATTTTTGGAGGTTTTGCACTAAACTCTAGTTACAGGCTGCTTCGCAGCACAACCTACTGGTTCCCTTTCACTACATGTGTTGTCTTTCAATGCGGCTACGTTATGTAGCACAGTTAGCCATATTTGTATTAGTGACGCTGATGAACCGGGCAGTATTCATTTTAATATGCCACATTTTAATTGCTACATCAGCAAAGTCGAATTGAATGTCGCCGCAGGTTTTCCTCGGTGCGAGTCTGCAGTCCATGGAATGCTCTTCCATGCAAGCTTTTTGAATCCACTTCTTTCGTTTATTTCAAAGGTCTCCTCGATTCCCACCTCCATGAAAACTCCCACTCCCAATACACTAATACCCCCTCGTGGCAACGATCCCAGTATCGGAAGTCCAAGCGCACGCAGTCTCAGCTGACCCTGTTCCGGAGGATGTGGTAGGTAGCGGTGTCCCGGGTTGACGCCCTACCTGTCCAAATGCCACAAAAATCCACTGATGGTGCAGGCTAACGCGAATGTGGCCCGCGATAAGGCCTTGGAAACTCGAACATTTTACTATTCTTTTCTTTTCGATCCACCGCACAATCCACCTTGCGGTTTGTACAAGCTCCCCGCTTTTTATACCGTAATAAACTATTGATCTATTGAATCTTATCGGTGCTGACGAGACCGCTGTGCAATAGCTTTACTAAAATTGTTTGCACATCAATAGTCAATAGTGTATTGTGGAAATAAAAGCTACAAGCTTAATAGAATAACCACAGGATAGTTAACACATTGGGTGGGGGAAAATGTCCACAGTCCAGAGAGGAGATAAGTAATTCATATTGAGTGGGAAGTAAACGCTGTGGAGAGAGAAAAAATGGTGCAGTATCACAGAGATCATAATAACAAAATTATGATTAAAATTGTGCAATGCGTTTTAGAAATGAATGTCAACGCGTTCTTTAAAAATAGTGGCAGATCGGGCAGAAACGACAGAATGGGGCAGGGCATTCCAAGCACGAGTAATCCGAATGGCGAAGAATTGTCTCCGGCAGTCCAGTCTACTGTGCCGATGCGCTAGCTTGAGAGGATGACCACGATTTCCAGAGGGCAGTGCCAATTCTAGCATTCGCCTACATGGGTGATTTTCATCCGTCAATATCCGATACGTAAGAATCAGATCGCATCGGAGTTGACGGTAATCCGTTGGAAACAATCTCAGTGTTGTTAGACGTTCTTGGTAGCTGGCGAGGCCAAACCCCTTGACAAGCTTGGTAAAACGTCTCTGTGGTTGTTCCAACGCGTGCTGGTCGCGCTTTAACCATGGTTTCCAGACAGAAATAGCATATTCTAAGTGTGGCCTGACGTACGCCTGAAGAAGAAGCGGGAAGAGACCACGAATCAATGGTTCCAAATGCCCGCTTCAAGAGCCCAACGTTTCTATTAGCTACGGTTAAAGTACTTTTACACTGAGCAGAACAGCCCAAGTCATGTTGCACGATCACTCCGAGACCCTTTTCTTGCGTTCTGACCGTGAGGATCTTGCCACCTAGAATATACCTAGGTCGCCAGGAAAGCGAACACGTAATGCGTGACATTTTTCAATGTTGAATGGTAAGCGATTGATCGTTGAACATTCATGCAGTGAGTCTAGATCGGATTGCGGTTTTGACGTATCGTCAGACGAATTGATGGAGCGCCAGATCTTGATATCATCCGCAAATAGGAGAAACGGTGATTTCACGTATCCTCCAATGTCATTGATAAACAACAAAAATAGACGCGGGTCAAGAACGGAACCCTGAGGTACTCCACACCGAATTGGGAACGGCTCTGAAAGGGTCTGTTTAACACGCACGCGAAGAGTTCTCGAACGCAGGAATGCAGCTACCCAGGAAAGCAATACAGATGGTAAACCGAATGACAGCAGCTTCTTCAGCAGTATTACATGGTCAACGCGGTCGAAGGCTTTAGAGAAATTTAAGTAAATAACATCGACTCCCTTACCTTCATCAGCAGATTTGGTCCAATAATCCCGAGCCAAAAGTAAGTTAGAGGTACATGAGTGTCCTCTACGAAATCCATGTTGTTCTGCAGCGATAATATTGAAGCCGTCCGCAAAAGCCATGATTTCGTCGGCAACTATTGCTTCCATCACCTTGGACAGCACTGGGAGGAGAGTGACTGGACGGTAATTGGCGGAATCACTGCGATTTCCACCCTTGAAGATTGGAGTGATTATACCTTCCTTCCAACCAGCAGGGACTTCAGAATTATTTATGTGTCATTGAAAATACACCGCAAGCGGTTCGCTAAGTTGATCAGCAACTGCACGCAATGCTTTTGGCGTTATGCAATCGATACCCGGTGAGGAGTTGAGTCGAAGTCGCATGATTTTTTCTCGGACTCTGTTAGCAGAAAACATGGTGTAAGAGTTTAGAGGTAATGGGGACGAAAACAAAGGAAAGATTAGGGAGGGGTTTTGGAAAATGGGCATGTAATGTGATCTCAAGACTGCTGCTGCTTCCTTTAATGTAGACGTGGAGCCTGCACTAGTACTAAGGGAGGGGATACCAGTCTGGTTTGGTTTCTGTCAATTGAAAAGAAGTTATATTAGTACCGATACATAGGGGTTGATTCAGGTTAACTCTTAGTAACTGCAGACGTATCAGCCTGAATAGCACCGTTTGAGAAATTGTTGGGTGGGAAAACTTCAGTACAGCACAGTAACTGGCTAACTAGCCAATCGAGCGTCCCGAATTTCTTTCGGTAGAATGCTGCAGAGAAGCACTCACCACTGCCTACACGTTTTTTGTCCGTTTAAAATCTTCTACAATCCCGACGCCAAAAGATTATCCGAAGCGTTAATGGAACATGTTGGGATCGATTTTGGAAAATGAAAAAGCGGTTTCTTCACCATCACGGTGAGAGGTCAGCTAAAGGCGAATCGTGTTACGGAATAACAATGGTTTAGGTGATCTACCTTATTTTGAATAATCAGGGGGAGTATTCAGAAAATAATTTACCCCAGTTTGGGTCCAGATCCTCCTAGAAACTCACGAGTAACTGCAAGATATAATTTCTTCTAGAAGCCTTCCAGCAAATTTACAACTCATGGACTGAAAATGTTTTTTTTTCTGGAGTCTAGCCAACATCGCTTCTTAGCAAGTTTAAGTTAATGACCGCGGTTGCCCAGCTCGGG
>JACCGJ010015906.1:0-16258 GCA_013407085.1 Atriophallophorus winterbourni
CAGATTCTCCAAATGATCGGATTCCTTCCAATCGAAACCATTCCTCTCATCTTTCACTGTCTGTTTCATTATCCAGTCTATTACCAACAGAAAAATCATTGGGGACAACAGGCATCCCTAGCGAACGCCAGTCTCAACTGCAAATGGATCGGTCAGTCTTCCGTTGTGAATTACCTGACATCATACAGCTGCTTTTTGAGGTCCATTCACAGCGGTGGGACCCCATAGTGTGGCAATAGCTTCCATATGAATTCGCGGTCCACACTGTCGAAGGCTCTCTCAAAATCTATGGAGTTGAGGCCATGAGGCGATTGCCATGCAATGCTTTGTTCAATTATTATGCGGAGAGTCGCAATTTGGTCGATACAAGACTTTTGTTTTCTGAAGCCTGATTGCTCTGGCCGTAACACTTGATAACTTAACCCCATTCGAATAAATTTGCCTTGAGGTATGAGTGTAAGGAGTCTGTTTTTCTATATGAATCAGTGGAAGTAGGCGATACACGATTGCTCATCAATTACTAGCGGTTAGCTGTATGGTTTGTGTACTCATGTACGGCTGTATATTTTTTTCTGTCAATAAAAATAATATATAAAATAAGATTGTGGTTTAGCATAAAAAGTAACCTTATAGAAACTGTTCTGATTTGGAACAACAAAAAATGTAAAAAATAGGCTTTGCACTCGACCGTGGTCATGATGAACTTTTCCACCAGGTTTTCAATGTGCGTCGGTGAAACTATCATGTCCATAAGACTCACTAATTCTGATCATGTTTACAAGACAATGGGGGGTATTATTATATGATTAACTCTTTAATCATTATTACCCAAACAAGGATGATCTTTCTGTGTCTGGCAGGTCGATTTTCCATTATAACTTGAAAATTGTTTTTGTAAGCATCTTACAGGTTCTTACACTGAAATTTCATTCAAAGTCATAATTTTTTAGAACTGATAGCAATTTTCGGCATCATCGGTCGAATATCCAAATATCCATTGGTTCCACTTTCTGAAGACCGTATGTGTAATGATCTCCTGTAAATGTTTGTCGAATTTTATCCGAAAAATACAACAGCATAGCAAACAAATACAGAACAGTTATTTGAATTACCAATAATGCTAATTAGTTACAACGAAGCAACATTACTCAGAAAGATTTCAAACATTGCGTTACATCTACAAGTCATTTACTTGGATATTTTCAGTAAACATTCTTTATTAATCTTTAATAACATATCATCTTACTATTTGCAGTTTTGGTCACGCAGACCGACTGGACGCCGTGATGAATATGCACTCATATTGTGGAATAAATACAAAGTGAAGCATACCGCGCAGATTAACAAGTTTGAGTTATACAAGGACAACGTTCGCCAAAATCGTAATTTCTACAATCTCATAGACGTGTTCCATGAAGTTGCGAAAATGTGAATCCGAGTTTGGGATTTCATGAGTTTTACCGTTCCACCTCGAGGAGTTTAAATGTATCTGGTTAAAAAATGAAAAAAAGGTTCTAAATAAATTGTTGATAAGATTATTTCGTTTCTTGTTGGCTATATGAATCGGTAATTGAATTGTGTCACAAATATTGGTTGTTAAATTAAACGCAAGGAGATTTGGCGAGACATTCTACAGCTGTTGTTGGCCTCCTTCGGTCGATGTCAACCTGGAAGAAACCGCAAGCGCATTATGGTATCATGCTCCGTAGCTTTTAGAATGACCAAACAGTGTGAACCCTCATTCCATTTCAAGGGACTGTATCGCCTCCTTTCATCACGGTTGGAAACTATCTGCTTGAATGAGTACATCATTTCACATACATTAATTTAACCATTGCGTATGACCTATCGCTAGACACAGATTAGCAGAGCAGCTGTCATTTTGTCCATTAGACTCTTGTGTTTGAGACAACCGCCACTTGACTTCAAAGATAAATTGGATGGGATAAAGCTCGTACTGAATGCTCTATTGTACAACATTGAACCATGGACCATCCACGCAAGACAGGAACGGAAGCTGAATGATTTACATCCACGTAGCATCCGTCGTATCTTGAACATATCATGGATGGATGATATAACGAATACTGAAGTGATTTCTAAAGCTCGTCTACAGAGCATGTCCTCTCTACTACGACAGCGCCACCAACGTGTGCTGGGTCTGTTCTACAGAAATAGTAAATTGTCGTAATTCAAAATATCTACTTAATGGACTGTCAAAATCGGCAATTTGAGCTTTGGTACAAATGTGTTTGCGAAAGTGATCTGAAAGCTTTTACCATTAACCGGACAAACAATATTTAGCATTCATGCTTTGCGTGTTATGGAAAGTATATTTAATTCTGAATATGGGCGCGTAAGATTCTATGGGTTATAAAACTATCGTGTGCAACATAGTTACATCAATTGGCAGTTTGGAATAGACATCGTTGGCAAATATTTGCATGTGGAAATGAATAATATCATAAATCCCACTGATGCAAGCATCACATTTACATTTAAGGAAGATCATCGAAATTTCATGCATTGCTATCCACAATTTTCAACACGTTTCCTATTTTTACTCATATTCGTCAGTAAATGTATTTTACTTTTGATTAAAAACTTTTAACCGGTGCGATCAAGTAACACACAACAAACCACTCCACCTTTCTCTCCTAAACTTCAGAAGGTATTTTTATTCTGTCCGTGTCGTTGCACACTCCACTAGCTTGCATAACTTTAGAACGAAATTAAACAAATTGATGATTATTAGATATTCTATGGTGAGTTGCAAATAGGAAGTTGACCATTGGGCATACCGCATTTGCGGTACAAAGACGTTAGCAAAAGAAATATGAAAGCTCTTGGCATTGACCCGGCGAGTTGGGAAGAACTTGATTTTGGCCGCTCACATTGGAGGCACTGTGTAAAGCGTCGTCTGCATGCTGGGGAGGAGCAGATACAGCTCTTGGCGGCTTAACGCAGATCACGCCGCCGACGTGCAACTGACGCAATACAACCGAGTTCTGACTATCGTTGCCAGCACCGAGAGAGAGATTATTCCTCCGAATCGGACTGCTTAGTCACTCAAAATGCTGCAAAACTTGAACGTTTACGCGTTTCCGATGTACACCCATGGTCGACATCGACCGAAGGAGGCCAAAAACAACAACAACAGATATCCTAGATTACTCTAGGCAATACAAAGGCAAAGAGAAATATTTGATCTACGGTGTAATTATTGTAACTGCCTAAAATTCGTCGATATGAATAAAGCCCATTTCTTCTTTGTTCTTTTATGTTTGCTGTAGAAGTTGTGCTCAATCAAATACACATCTTGGTAATCTGTTTTGAGATTTTCAAAAATGGCGACGGGTATAGTGGTAATTTTAAAATAGAAGCAGCATCAAATTAAAATGCTTCTGTACCGCAAAACGAATATGCATATCACGATTTCAAAATAACTCCAGCAACAACAAGAAATAATAAAACATTAACGGCAACAAATGCAGCAGCAGCAAAGGGAGATGCTGCAAACAACCGTTCACACATAATTGCACGAATAATGTATGTATACCACTGTATAACTAGCGCAAGAACTCTGACTACAACTTAACTATCCACACAAAGCTGTCATGGCCTTTGTTGAATGACTGTCAACATATTGTCACGTCAAAAATACACCGCAGTACTACTGATCACACACATATGAACACACTGCAACCGTAGAAGCAACCATTCTCTATAGACAACAACCGCAAGTCAACATTAACGTTTCCGCAGACATACCAACAATGTTTTCATTACAACTACTCACTACCACCCAATATTGCTGGCAAAAATATACAGAACTATTTGCAAACAGATGATAGTTTAGACCATATATGCTTTGAAAACATTCGATATTCCAAATTCACCAGTACCAAGTGTCGGTACTTTTAACCCTGTCTGGATTTTAGTGAAAAAAGTTGATTTGATGGTCGATACATTCAAACGTGCAGTCATCAAATGCAGAAGGGAGAGAAAGTGTCAACCAAACGGCATAATTATAAAGACAAACAACCAATTATCTGCTATCTGAAGGGGCTTTCCTGGACGATCAATCTGGATATCACATCATGCAATGTGTCATAATCCTGTTCATGTAGAAGGGGGGGTGCTGTGGACCAGTGAACGTTGACAATATCACGCATGCATCGACGATTATTCATGCGTCAATCGATCCGTCTTAATTAACTCTTTCCTCTTTGGTCCAAATGTGTAAGCATTGTGAACCGCATACTAGCACTAGAGGTCATGTTCAATTAATATTCAGCACAGCTTGTCTTAGGAGTTATAATGATTGTATTCAAGTATGTATACTGTGATAAACAAAAATCGGCGTTCCAACATAAATGTCAGCCTTATTCGATACAAACCAGAAATCATTGAGTACTTGATGTACGGACTTGAGCTGCGCACTTGCTAATCGAGAACACCATCCAACAGCATACCACAATCAGTAAGCACCGGATAGGCTTGATCGTGCTCACATTTCCCGGATTCACACACAACAACCGCTTTCTAGAGGTTTACAATCATCAGATAGAGACAGACGGATCGAGTTTATTAGCCCTAGAGTCCGGAACGTACTAATCGTTTGACCAATAATCACTTTATGATTCTACATTTGAAAACCGCGCTATTTCGTAATAACCATATCTACCAGTGACATTGAAGTATCCATTTGTTAACCACAACAGCACTGTTTCAAATCGTATTAAACATATTATTGCCTTCACCTGAAGACGACAAACAGCCAAAACTGAATAACATACATCTGAGAAAATCGCTGAATTGATTCCAGACTTTTCTTGTTGCTCCGATCCTTGTGACTCACATGCCACTCTGGATTTCGTAATTTTCAGATTAACCATGTGGTGATATTGAGTGATCTACATTAATGAACAATTATCGACATGAACACCGCTTTTAAACAGGGTTTCTACAAGGATCCATGGTGTTCGAATAACAATTTATTTAGCGATCCCGGGTAAAACGTTTTAAACTCTCATAAATGACCAGTGTATTATGTGGCTGACATTGCCCGCACTTACACGATGCAACTAGTTTTAAGCATTTTAGTGGGCAGTTAACAAGAATCAAGAGTCAAACTTTTATGGTGAAAAATGCAATCGGTTTACATGTACCATTGGGTGTCAGCTATAAAGAAATACTCAGGGTGGAATCAAACTTTCATTGAGGTTTGAATTGTGCGGCTTTAAATTCGGTCAATATAAAATGACGAAAGTACAGTGCTCTTTGATTGAAGCATCCAGGTTCGATTTGAAATCACAGATCTTGGTATCGTTGAAAATATTCTGTGATAGTGAATTCAATAGGAAGCAAATACCCACAGCAAAGAAATGATATATAGAATCGAATCTTTAGTGCGGCATAACGAGACAACTTGCATGAATCAGTGTATTCTTAGGGAACGGACTTCTATCAAATCGGGGAGAGTGTGATTTTATATGTTAGGATCATGTCACTTCTCACTCTCCTTCGTGTAAAATTGGTGAATCACAACATGGCAATTCGTTCTTGGTATTGGATGTGCTTTCATTAGGTAGCTTCGTCGCTAGGTATTAATTATTATCCCGCAATTCAATGTCTTTACGGAGCCACGGTGCCCAAACTCGGATCATGTACTCTATCGTTGAATGGATGAAAGGATTTATAATGCGAATGAGCGTTTTAGGAGAAAACCGCTCAACTATTCTCTTCAGCATTAAAAAAATACCGATTGCCGTGTTAAATACTTGGTGGCAATGACTATTCGGTTTCAGATTATTAGTAATCCAAATACCGAGATTCTCCTTAACTCGGGTTCTATCAAAATAATTGTTTATTGACGAGATCACCCATTTGGATTGTTAGAAAATATGTGCATGGAGCATTTTGAATAGTAAGCTCAAAATATGAAACTGTTCAGCCAAAGGTATGGTGGTCCTATGTCGATGATACATTCGTCATCATAAAACGTGAAGTTACCTCATCAAATTGGATCCAAATATCCGGGTTACAAACAAAATCGAGACTATGACACGTCACTTTCCTTTGAACTGCCTCTTGTGAAAGAAGACGGATAAAATAAAAGCTACGATCTATCCTAATATAATCGACACTGATTCGGACTTGAGGTACTTCACGGTGCAACAATGAAATGTATTTTCTTCCGTAATGAAATCACATTTCTTCAAAAATGAAAACTTTACAGCAATGATTTCGATAAAATGCAAACCCACAAAGACGTTAGTCGGAACTCACTGATCCTGTTTACCCTTAGAACCTGATTAAACACCAATTGAAATGAGTAAAAGACCCTACACTAAAAAGGAACAAGTTTGACGAGCAGCAGTTTCTATACTCTACGTTCAGGAAGCATCGGAGGAAATAAGTGGAATGTTTGATAACTCGAGCACCCGAGTAACACATAAAAATGGTAGAACGCTCCAATCCTCATTAACACATCGCAAGGATGAAACACCTTCAGGCTTTCATTCATAAAATGCGTATATAGAATCCACGGTAAGGGTTACTTGGATATTTATATTGGGCAAACATCGAGGAACTCAGTACTTGGATAAACGAATACAAAATTCCAATTGGTAAGCAGTCACGCGATTCCAGTGACTATCAATCACTGATCCGAAATTCAGCCCTAGCTGAACACTTGAAGGGAAACAGGTCTTAGTGGTTATCTTGATAACGTAGAAGTGATAAGGTGAGGGTACAACCATAGATGGGACGCCTTCAAGACAACGCGGTTGAGATAAAAAAACAGTCTTCGAAGTATGCTGCCAACACGATAATATCTCCACAATCTGCCGTTCCGTCCTGCAGCGTATAAACAGTGGCATTCAAGTATAAGTTTGTTTTACACTTATCCACAATCTCAACGTTCACTGAAATTATTCTTACTGTCTCCTGCTGACGGCAAACAACCAAAGAGCAGTTGTGTAGTTCAAGTACTTGAGGTGTGAACAAAACAATATATTGATACAAATCTCGCTTGTCTATTTTAAAAACCGTATCAGATAATTGTGGATATTTTATACTTTGCGTGCTATGGGAAAGCGTTTTCAGAATAAAGGAGCAATATCAATAATAGATAAACAACTGGGAGAGTCCAAATATCCCAAACCAACCAACCTCTAATAATACTATGGTTATATAACGTATGCTCTAGTTTGGATAGTACGATCTGAGCGGAATGGTACAGACATGTAAAATGTTTTTGTGAAAACTTGTTAAATTATTTCGCTTTGTGCCACACCATCAAAAGAAACAATGACTGATGCTAAATTAAATATTCATTCTCTCATTCACATTTTTCCAGTGACCGCGAAAGCATCGTAAGTAAGAAAATATGTTCACAAGAACAAAGCGTTTTGTTCACATGGAAATAGTACTGATGTTTGCACTAAACAATTGATTTTTTGTTTTGCAAGAATTCTCTGTCCGGTCACACACATATAATGGAGTAAAACAAAGAAATTAGAGTACAAACTATTCATAGCTTTACGGTGAGCCGAATTTTTTCCTGAAAATTAATTGCTTGACTATCGTAGGCTGTTTATCAATGTTTCTTTCACTACAAAAGCCTTGATATGAAATGAAAATTGATTGGTATTTCTTTCACTGTTTAAAAACGAGTGTATTGTGAAGTTCATATCCTATAACATATACCTTTGTTGTTATTCGTATTAATTAGAGTGATGTCTCAATCAGTATGGTCTGCACCATTGTTCAAGGCCAGGGAAAATTTCTGCCTTCCATCATCGCGGTCGAAAACTGTCAGCTTGAAACAATACATCATTTCATCTATCTTACTATAACCATTGTAGATAACCTCTAAATAGAATTGGAGATGGAAAAGCGGATCGGCAGATGACATGCTGTGTTGTTCCTCCTGGGGCAACCGTCAATTGACCGAAGGCTCAAATATGATGGTTTACAGTGCGGGAATCCAATTTTTTTATTGTACGACAATAAAACGTAGGCAATCCGCGCAATGCAAGAACGGAAGCTGAATGATTCCCGTTTAAAGTGAAACCACCGTATCTTGAACATATCACGGATAGAAAAATTAACCGATGTTGAATTGCGTATTGTTGATGGTCGAAAAAACATGTTCACCCGACTACAACAGCGCCACCTGCTCTGTTTGATTATGTATGTAGTGCGAAACGATTGAGCAAACAGACGAAAGTCATAAGGAAATTACAATTTGAATCCTTAAATATCAGTCTCCCGGATGCACAAACTCATGAGTTTGATTTAATTGTTTCTGGATAATATTAAAATACGTTTCTAAATTATCTTAATTCCAAGATTTACGAAAGCACGATTTTTGTACTACACCAATGCAGCTACAACAACCAGTTTGTTATTGGGAGTAGAACTAATAATTGGTTAGATGTTAAGCGAGAGTCTTGGGTATCTCTATGGAAGCAACTTGGAAGCGATTATGTGAGACACGGAATCCCTTCACGAATCTTGCAAGAGAAGATCGCATGCAATTCAAATGAAACTTGTTTAAGAGAATGAAACAGAATCCTAAGCTTCTCTAAAATATATTAAATGAACGATCAAAGATCAAAGCAGGTTCAATCTCGGTACTAACACCAAATGGATTGACTCACACTGCCCAAGATACCGCCGAGGCTTTAGAATAGTTTTATTCATTTGTCTTCAATCCCAAGCGTTGTATCTTATATCAAGTTTGAATAAATTCGCCACATTTGGAATTACTAAGTAAAATGACTATCAACGAATACATGCTAGGGCGGGAACTTTGTCAACTAAACGAAAAGAAGTCCCCTGGCGCAGACAAATTACCTCCGCCATAATTTGCAGGTGTCGCATTGCTTTTACTGCTCCTCTCACGCGCATATTCAATCTCAGCTTAAATGAAGGAAAAATACCACCGCAATGGAAAGTGGGGATAATGTTGTTGTTGTTGGCCACCGTCGGTCGATGTCGACCATGGATGTATATCACATCGCATGAATTTCATGTTTTGCAACTTTTTGAATGAATAAACAGTACGATTCGGGAGGAACAATCTCTCCCGCAGCGCTTGCAACGATAGTCAGAACTCTGTTGTATTGCATCAGTTGCACGCCAGCGCGTGATCTGCGTTCAGCAGCCAGGAGGTGTATTTGCTCCTCCCCGGCTTGCAGTCGACGCCTAAAACAATGCCCCCAAAGTGAGCGGTCAAGAGCAAGTTCTTTCCAGCTTGCGGGGTCAATGCTCATGCTGATTGTTAGACCAAAGTCTTTGCATGCTAACGAAAAACAGTCCATTAGCGACTGTAGGTTCTCTTGGGAGTGAGCAATAAAGGCTGCATCGTCGGCAAACAACAGGTCACGGATTATCACATCCCGTACTTTGGTTTGTGCTCTAAACCGGTTCAGGTTGAAAAGCTTGCCATCACTTCGCGTGCCTTCTGTTCTCGTCTTAAAAGCGTGCTTCAGAAGCAGAGCAAAGAAAATG
This sequence comes from Atriophallophorus winterbourni, assembly GCA_013407085.1. Lineage (NCBI taxonomy): Eukaryota > Metazoa > Platyhelminthes > Trematoda > Plagiorchiida > Microphallidae > Atriophallophorus > Atriophallophorus winterbourni. The sequence continues at coordinate 9,523 of JACCGJ010015906.1, forward strand.
CCGAACAGCGTGGGAGCAAGTACACACCCTTGTTTGACGCCTCAGCGAATTTCAAATGCTTCTGAACTGCAAACGTTAAAATGGACTGAGCCTTTCATGACTGATTGGAACGAAATACCGAGTCTCAGCAGCCTTGGGGGGGGCAGCCTGCCAGATCAAGCATTTTGAAAAGACCCTCCATGCTGACGTAGTCGAATGCCTTAGTTAAATCAATAAAAACAGCGTGTAATGGCATACGCTGTTCCCGACACTTTTCTTGAAGTTGTCTCGGGGAGAAGATCATGTCAACGGTTGATCTTCCCTTGCGGAAGCCAAATTGAGATTCGGAATAAATTCTATTAGCTAAAACTTGCAGCCGGATCTGTAAGACTTTAGCAAACAATTTGCCTACAACATTCAGAAGGGAGATTCCTCTGTAATTGTTGCAGTCGCCTCTATCACCCTTATTCTTAAATAGCGTGATCTTTGTGTCTCGCATCTCTTGTGGGACACCCCCCCTCCTGCCAGCACTGAAAATGCAAATGGTGAAGAGGCTGTAATAATGCTGCTCTACCGCATTTGATGAGCTCAGGTGGAATTCCGTCGTCACCAGGGGCCTTCCCATTCACTAAGCGGTCGATTGCCTCATTGAGTTCATCAAGAGTAGGAGGGGTATCTAGATATTCAATGGTCGGCAACCGTTCGAAATTTTCAAGTGCATGCGGTAGAACCGTAATGTCTCTAGAGTAGGGGGAGGAGAAGTGCTCTACCCATCTTACCATCTGTTGAGTTTTGTCGACAATCGGCTTACCAGATAAAAACTCAATGGGAGTAGTTTTAAGTTTGTTTGGGCCAATGGCTCTCTTTATCCCATTATACATACCGTGAAAATTGCCGGTATCCGCAGCTTTTTGATATTGAGGCTAACTTCAGTCCAATAGTCGTTTGCACAACGCCTTGCAGTCTGTTGGACCTTATTTCTAGCTGCTCTTAGAAGACGTATGTTTTCATCTGTTGGCATACGTTTGAACCTCAAGAATGCTGAGCGTTTCTCATCCAGCACAGCAGTCATCTCATAAGCGTTTGCTTCGAACCAGTCGCTCGTTCGAGCATTCTTCGAACGGAAAGTGGAAAGTGCGGCTCGGCATATGCAGCTTTTTATCAATTCCCAGTTTTATGAAGCAGATTCAAGTGGGGTTGTCTTGTTGAACTCGTCCGTGAAGGCTTTTGCGAATCTCGCAGTTAGATTAGGTTCGCACATGCGAGTGACGTTTATCCTAGGCTTAGCAGACAATTTGGTGCAGTGAAATCTCGTGTGGGTTGTCACGGCCGGGGCGGTTTTAGGGATAACCTCCGAATTCCGAAAATGCTTCAATGGCCTGCGTCTCATATAGCCTTTGACAACCAAGTCCAGCTCCTGGCCTGCACGCGTGGTCCTGTGTGACCCGGCGGAACTGCTTCTACTGACAGGAGGAAGGGCGAAGGCGGCTGACTGGCGCCCCAAAACCAGCATGCTTCGGGCAGGTGGAGCTCGTTAGTCCATGAAGGCGGCCCACCTAGGGGAAGGAAAACCCTTATCTCAAACCTCCACTGCCTTGTGGCTACATCCATTCATGGAAAAGGCTTCAGGAGTCAACCTCGAGGAAAAATCCGGAGCCGGAGTCCCGTTAGGCATTCCGAAGTTTATTCAACTTCGTCCTGCCAGCTCCTGCGACGGCATCGTTGTCCAAACGTATCAGCCTAGCTGTTCCTTTGGTTCCAGTGGTGCCGTGGAGAGGGAGCACTTGCTGCATGGGCAACAGCTAGTTCTGCATATTGAACTGCCCTGGCGTACATCACAACGCACCAATGGAGAGGACACTTCATTCCGCTTCTACGGAAAACAACACGGGAAGCAGCATATACCGGTTAAAAGCTATGGCTCGACTGGCATAGATCTAAGCGCCTGGGGCTGCTTTCGACGGTGGGAGAGACTTCCAGGTCTCATTGGACGGCTACCGCCCGCCTCAAGCTGGCAGCCCCCAGTCAATAAGGCGCCGTCTCGCCACGATCTGCTATCATCATTGGGTGCATGGGGATTAGGAATCAACCGACAAGCAGACTGTATTTTCCCGCACCAGCGTATCGAAATACCAAACAACAAATGTCAGTTCTGAAACTTGGAACCTGGAACGTCCGGTCTATGCTTCCAGGATTTCATGACGACGTCTCGAATGTCAGAGGCGTTAGAAAGTCCGCCGTGATTAACAACGAGCTAAAGAGGCTGAATGTCGCCGTGGCTGCCCTACAAGAGACGCGCTTACCAGACACTGGTAAGCTAACAGAAAGTGATTACACATTCTTGTGGAAAGGAAGAGGTTCCGATGAGCCTTGACTGCATAAAGTTGGGTTTGCCGTGCGAAACGACATATTAAAAGCAACAGAACCGAGCAGCAGCGGGAGCAAACGGATTTGGACTCTAAATCTGAGGTGCATTATTGGTACCATTATATTGGTCAACGTGTATGCACCGACGCTCTCTGTGACGCCTGCTGAAAAAGACGCTTTTTATCATAACCTCACAGTCGTCCTGAAATAAGTGCCACAGAAAAACTGTGTAGTGGTATTGGGTGATTTCAATGCCAGAGTTGGTGCAGATTACGAGTCTTGGCAAAACTGTCTCAAGATTCAAGATTCAAGATTCAAGAATTTATGGTCACAAAAAGCACATAGCTTCACAATTACCATATCATAGTAAATATACATCCAGGAAATAGGTATAAAATAAACATGTAATGTCAAGTATAGTCAAGTTGTATAGTTACCATGAATCAATACGCAGGTGTCGTCAAATCGTTATGCAACAAATAAGTATCCAAATTTCGAATAAACGTTCCGATGCTGGGAGAGATGACAAGAGTTTCGGGTAGGGAATTCCAAAGGAAACAGACACGTACACAATAAAAATATCGGCGACAGCTGATACGGGAGTGGGGAATTTGCAGTGTCGCTGAGTGGCTGCGTGTATATATATATATATATCTATATATATTATATATATATATATATATAGATATATTTATATATATATATCTTATATACTCTATATATAAAGCCACTGCCTTGTGGGTCACCCGATTGCGGGAAAGGCTTCGGGAGAAAACCCCGAAGAAAAATCCGGAGAGAAGTCCCGTAGGTAGATAACTGGCGCACAGCGCGTTTATCTGCCAACTCCCTGCTGCCTTGTAGGTTGCACTTGGCTGTGCAAAGGCTAGAGAGGTGTAGTCGAACAAACACCGAGTGCTGCTGGGGACATCACTTGTACACTACCCCCAAGAAACTTCATGATGATGTCTCAATGGGTCTGCGTACCGTCTACGGAGTTCGCAGGTGGGAACGAGACTGGATCACGATCTGCAACGAGTTCGCCTCCGATCGACGTGCTTGGGCTGGTGCGATCCGAGACATCAATGAAGCCGGCTAATCCACCCGTGGAGCCAGCCGCACCAAAGTAAAAAGTAAAGTAGTACTAGGAAGATCGACAGTTTGTTGGTTACAAAAAAACTTCATGTATTGTCGTGTTATGATGATGTAGTAGACTGACCATTACAATAATGTCCCCCAAGAATTTTGGAGAAAAGGCACGGGAGATGGAAGATTTATAGCGGTAACCAAAACGTGCACGAAGGTACAGCGAAGCAATCACGAACCAAGAATTAATGGGGAGTGTATATCAAGGTCAATTGTTAGGTAGAGTAAAGCAATGTTGATACAATGGAAAATAAATTCGTTTGGATAAAGATTATAATATATAAACGGGATGTATTGTGGAATTACTACGCAAAAATATATCCAAATTGTTTCTGAAAATCCTTTCACTAGATGATTGTACAACATCCGACGGTAGGGATTTCTATAAAAAGCGAACTCGCACCGAATAGAAGAACCGACGGCAATTCCGGTGGGAATGTGGAATATCAAATGCCAGCGGGTGAGTACATGTTCCATGGCTTGACCGGAGTTTATAAGTTAGGATTAAATCAAATCGAACTTGTCTGCGAAGCAGATTATCGAAAATAGGATGCCCAAGTCGATTCTCATATGGTAGGTTGCGGAGACAGCCAACAATTTTAGTTGCTCTGTGATAAATTCTCTCGAGCAGCTTGATGTCCTTTGGTAGCCATGGTGCCAAAGCTTGCAATGAGTAATCCGTCACTGGGTTATTATACGTATTTATGAGCATGGAGAATGATTCCCGGAAAAATGTCCGAAAATACGCCAGGGCGTACCTAGCATGCGGCAAGCTCGGTTGCACACTGTTTCGCATTCCATGCTAGTGTTGAGACGTCCACTAATCCATATGTCTAGCGCTGTATGTTTAAATTAATGTCACATTTGTTTCAATGAAAGCTGTTTTACAGAAATTTATTTTGAGATGACTCAAACATAATGTTCCCATGAAACAATAGTGAATTTTGTTTAGAACTCAGATGTGTCCGTCGGATATTTCATCATTTCTATTAAAAGATTTTCGAACAACTATTCCTTGTTTTCACTGTTCCAGGGGATTAAAGCATGAAGGCATCCATTTTAACTTTATTCTTGTGTGTCACCGTATTCATCTCATCCGAGGCTACTGTGCCGACACCATTGATGGGCTACGTTACCGAAGATGTGTCAACATGCCAATGGGATTGTTCACGCTATCCAACGCGATGCGTCAGTGAAACAAATATCAAATTGCTGGCAGAACGACTCATCTCCAAGAGATTGCGCGATGCCGGATACAACACGATTTTGATTGATGCATGTTGGTACAGCACGAAAACTTACGACACGAAGTTGGACGTAACATATGAAATACCGAATTTCCCCTCGGTACGTTGAGTGTGGACTGAATGAATTTTGTTAAAATTGACAGAGTAACGTTTACTTTTTAACTACTGATTAAAAATCAATAGTCAAATTTTAAAATTGTAAATCTGACAAACCCATTCGAGAAATGAGTTACACATGAGCCAGCATAAGATAAGGAATTTTTCGAGATTGATCCGATAGAGCATAAAATATACTATCTGTCGCCCAGCATGGGTTTCGTAAAGCTCGCTCATGCTTGAAAAACTTGCTGACGGTATTAAACGATTGGACCCAAACGGTTGACGCAGGAGACAGTGTGCACGCGTGCTATCTGGATATGTCGAAAGCTTTCGACAGAGTTGATCACTTCCTGTTGCTACGGAAGCTGAAACAGATTGGTATTAACGGGCAGCTACTCGTATGGTTCGAAAGCTACCTCAATCGGCGCAAGGCATCCGTTCGAGTTAACGGGGTACAATCACGAGCCATTAATACCTCCAGTGGTGTACCGCATGGTTCCGTTCTCGGTCCAGTGCTCTTCTTAGTTTACATCAATGATTTACCTGAGACGCTCTCATGCAAGATAGTTCTTTTTGCGGATGATGTTAAACTTTGGATGCGAATAAAATCAACTGCATACTGCGTAAAACTGCAAAGTGATTTAGATGCATTACACGAATGGTCAGTTAGAAATAAACTGCCGTTTAATTTTCAAAAATGCAAGTTACTGGAAATCGGTAAGCCCTTTCAGTACGAATATCTTTTTGGGCAGACGATTTTGAGCTGGACGGAATCGGAGAAGGATCTTGTAGTCTGGATATGTGGCAGCCTAAAGAACAGCGTGCATTGTGAGGTCATTTGCAAGCGTGCTTCAAAGCTTCTAGGTATGCTACGACGGATCTTCAGAACCTTTACGCCTTTAACTCTGCCAAGCATCATGAAGACCTACTTAATTCCCACAATGGAACATGCATCGGAAGCATGGACTCCGTGGATGAAAAAAGATATATTCTTGCTTGACATGATATACAACCGTGCAACTAAACTCGTGCGTGGTTTTCGAGGCCTTACATACGAGGAAAGGTTGAAAAAGCTAAAGCTCCCCACTCCCCTTCATCGTAGACTTCGAAGTGACGTTATCATTACTTACAAAATATTGAATACTCCAGATCATCCTTTCAATCATTTGTTCAAATACCGTGAATCAGGAATTACACGTAGCCACTCAGTGGCACTACAAATTCCCCATTCCCGTACTAATTGTCGCCGATATTTCTATTCGGTACGTGTCTGTTTTCTGTGGAATGCCCTTCCCGAAGCAATTATCACCTCTCCCTGTATCCAAACATTCTCACGAACCTTGGACACTTATTTGTTACATAACGATTTGACGATGCCTGTGTATTGACTCAGGGTACGCATATTACTTGACTCCAGTGAGATCGTATAATTGTTTTTATACATCTTATTGAACGCATATTTACTATGGTAATTGTGAAGCTACGTGCTTTTTTGACCATAAATTCTTGAATCTTGAATCTTAAATCTTGAATCTTGTGTGAATCCATATATTGCGTGACACATTGCCTTTTCTCTAAATTATTATCTGCTTTGAAATTACACATCTACGTCTAACCGAATGATTCTTAGAAATAAAGCTTATCGCATTGGACAGCTCCAAGTGATTTATGAAATATCCTCAGGATGAATTCATCATTATACATATCTTGAAAAGGAAAATTGAGAGTCTCAGCAAACATCTTCAAACAATATTTGAACTTTTAATCAAATTTCAGATGACGATGGCACGAACAACCTGTTTAAGCACATGTACCCACTCACTCGAAGATGTTTTAAACACATAGCATTGAATCAAATATCTGTATTTCAAAGCATTTCATTCACACACACACACACACAC
>JACCGJ010015907.1:0-51307 GCA_013407085.1 Atriophallophorus winterbourni
TTTTCAACCATAAATCTTGAATCTTGAATTTTGAATCGATGACGAATATCGTGAGCGCGACAAGATGCGGGGTTCACGAACAACAGCAAAATCATAATCGACTCCGGCGATACTCTGGTAGTTGATCACACGATGTTGAATATACAACCAGTCGATTGCGAAGAATAAGATCTTTCCGATGACGTTAATCCCTCTGAGGCCTTGATGAGTATTAACAGCGGTGTAACCTTATACCCAATAGGGAAGATCACGATAAATCCAAAGTTTCTCGTATTTTCGAATACCGCTACGAGTGTGTGATATACGGGAAGCTGAAACCCATGCGACTTCAACAAGGTATAATATATCCACGTACGTTTATGTGTGAGAACATTATATCCTAATAATCCGGAGCTCAACATAATGCGACCGCACTGCACGTATTATTCAGCCTAGAAATTAATGATGTGGGAGTGATAATATGTGAAAGACTTCACGCTGAGACGGTTGAACTAACGAAGGCTGGCTTGAATGCATTCAACAATGTAGATAGAGTGCATATCTCTAATATCTGGCTTCCGGTATTGCAGTGGGTAAGGATTAAGTTAGCTGACGCCGAATGCACAAGCGGCTAAAGCAAGCAAGTATTTCCGTCAGTGGATATTGATGACAACTGCACTGACAAAGCAACTGATTGATGATACAGCATGCATCCTATGTGCAAGAACTCTAACGTTCACACGTATTACGCAATTAGTCCATCAGTGGGTGCACACTAAAATAAACAATTTTGGGGATTTCACACAAGTAGGGATGAAGCTATTTGACTTGATCTCGACTCTCAAAATTCAAGATTCAAGTTTCAAGATTCAAGATTTATGGTTGAAAAAGCAATTAACTTTACAATAACCACAGGGTGGAAATATAGGTACAAATGTATACATATATAAGTATAAATAATATCAAAAATCAATGGGACAATGATAGCTTATTAATAGTTTGGGGAAAAATTTGGATTAGCTCTCATATAATCGTCACGTTTTGATTTGAATATAGATAAGCTGTTTGAGCTAACCAAATCGGAAGGTAGGGAATTCCAAGCAATGCACACACGTACGGAATAAAAATACCTGCGGCAGTTCCGTTTTGAATGTGGTATTTCCAACTTGCAACCATGGCCACGGCTGTTGCTGGAAGTTCGAAGGTAGAATAATATATCCAGGGGGTGGAAAACAGTAGTCAGTATTTTGTATGCGAGGATGAGATCACCTCGCATTCTCCTTTGTGCAAGTGTACTCATTTCCAGTTGTCTGAGTCGCCTGGCGAATGACATATTTTCGAGACCAATGACAAGCTTAGAAGCTCTCCGGTATATGCGATCCAGGAGTAAGATGTCTTTTTGGAGCCATGGTGTCCAGGCTTGTGCGGCATAATCTAGAACCGGGTGTATATATGTATTCATCATGAGAGGAAAACACCCCGGGGAAAAACGTCCAAATATCCGCCGTAGCATGTCGAGCAGCCGAGACGCGCTTTTGTAAACGGTTTCGCATTGTAGACCATTTTTCAAACGGCCGCAAATTCAGACACCTAGGTCCTTTTCTTATTCAGTGTACTCCAGGTTAATGTCGCCGAGCTTGTATGAATGGGAAAAGCCAAGGTCACGACCAATCTGAATCATCTTCGACTTTTGCATATTCAATGACAGTTTATTTTCATATGTCCAGTTGAACAAAGCACTCAAATCGTTTTGCAGCAAGATACAATCGTCAGCAATTCTGATTTGCCTCAAGCTTGGAAAAGTCGTAATTGGTCAGACGAATGCAATTTAAACATGACCTCTGTTCTTACCCTTGGTTTGACGATGCTTCTATGTCAGAAGCGAAAGGTTACCAAAAACATGTTATCACCAATTGATTGCAAAGTTTCATTACATGAATAAGGTTTCCAGATATTTCTCAAATATATTCAACTACCTTGTAGAAACCAATTAACAACTGAAATTGGTTACATCAACTGGAATGATTACTTTTTTGAGAAGCTACATAGGATTCAAGATTCAACATTTTTGGTTTGGGTTTGGGAAATTAGTGTTGAAAATGTATGTGTTGGTAAATTTATTTTTTCAAGTTTATCTTTCAAATTAAAGTATAAGGTTTTTTTTAACTTAATGGCGAGCACCTAAGTATTATTCAGTATAAAGATCGTAGCGTTTTTCAATGTCACTTCATTTGGTGATACAATAATTTCTGGCGATACAGTTTCCCGGAGAATAAATCATTAATAAGCAATAATATACAATGAATAAACATTGGAGAAATTGTCATTCATAATGGGAATTGTCTTGAACTTCTAAATAACAGACAATTTCCTGTATTATAAATAAGTGCATCAGACTCACGATTGAAAATACAGTTCAAGCATGGTCTCCATGTTGCGAAGTTGCAAAGAATATACCATTCAACTCCCAATTTTGTTGAAAGACAGCATGAATTTATTCGATTATCCACACCGTCATCTCCGAGGGGATTTGATTTTTGTTTACAATATTTTGAATGCCGCAAATCATCCTTTATAATTCCTAATTCATCTACGGGGAATGCATTAGACCAATTATTCTAACGGTCCCTTACTTACGATTCAAATGTAGACGACATTTGTTGCCGTGCGAGCAGGTTTTACTTGGAACAGTCTACTCGATTATGTCGTAAACTCAACAAATTAGCAGATTTTCAAGATGTGTAATGATGCCATTTTGACCCTTAATCCGTGCATCGCAGATTATTATACATATTGACCGCAATAATCTATATTTGTCATCCCACCAATCGAAAATAATTTCACCCTTTGGATTTTTACGTGATTCTTCAAATGCACAGTAAGCAAAGAAATCCCGTTTTTGCTTGTTATATTATTCGTAGTTTCCATATTATTTTGTTTTTTGTAAAGCGATATGTATTGAAGACCATTAAAATTAAATTAAATTAAATTAATGTGAACGTTCTCGCGGGAATTTAATGAAGAATGAGTTATGTAAAGTGTCAGATTGTGATTGCTGGTGAAGGGACGGGCCTAAATTTGAATAGGTGTGGGAGAGGTCATATGGATTATTCGGTATATCAGGAATATTTTAACACCTCTTATGCACGTGCGCTCAAGATTACGCATTCGGAGTAAGTCAAGACGCTTTATGCAATCCGGTAAACATTTTTGTTGACTAACGGTAAGTCCTATCGAGTAGAGATAAATGATTATTCAACCATGGTGCCCAAGCTTGCGCGGTATAGTCAGACTGAGTGTTTGAATGTGTTGCGTATCTTCGGCAAACATTACGGCGGGAATCGTATTAAAATTCGACAGAGTTAGCCGAGTATGTAGCATGCGTGGTTGAAGGCGCAAGCAGACTATGTTTCCTGATTTCTACATACTGATTCTAATGTATAATATTATAAGCTTTTCATATTCGCCCGACAAAAAGAAGCGCTTGCATGTTTTTCTTACGTGTTTTGTATCGTAATCAAACATTGTTCCACAATTTCGGTTAGAATTATACGAAGTTGTTTGCTATATAGGTGATCAAAATGTGTCTCCTGGCTATCTCTCTCTCTGATTGATGAACCTTTCTGTAAATCACCAATCGGTCAGTGACACCGAATTCACTGGAAATGTCTTACGCTTCACAGGCTTCACGCATCAATCAGCTCGATAACTACAAAGAAATATCGATCTCCTATGTATTTACAGCTTCGGCCGTTTACAAGGTTGACAGCGAAACCAATCATCAAGCTGTCAGAACATTTTGCACTGACAACGTTTTATAAATTTCAGGAATTTCATCTTTCAAACTTACGTTTACTCATGAGTAACAAGTTGTCTGCATAATTGTTTAAATTATCCTGGACACGGTGCCACGAGATACGCTAAACGTGGACAATCAATGTTATGAAACGAGGGGGTGTCCAAGAGACTTAATGCTGTGTCTTTGCTCGAAACTAATGTAAGAGACGAAAATTTTAAACTGTGTGCACAGTTTCACAAGGCGTTTTGTAATTTCATTTATTCTAACTGCCCCAAAATTTCCTAGTCAATTGTGGCAAGAATCGTAATGTGCCCTCTCACTAAAATCACTTAATTACTGCATATTGTTTTTCGTTGGAAAATTTTGGTGAATTTTGTGAGATTATCTCACCGATCGGCATATGCAATGCCGCATTGACGGCAGTCTCTCAAAAGCCATCAATGTCACCACGGGCATCCATCAAGTTCTGGTGCTCTAGCCTATCTATTTCTTGTTATACATAATTGATATTACCCAAGTAGTACGATGCAAGATGGTTCTTTCTGCTAATGAGATAATATATGGTAGCAAATTCGCTCAACAGTTGGTTGTTTGATGCTGCAAGAGGACTTGGATGCTTGGTAACTCTGGTCTCGACTAAATCATATGCCTTTCCACAACCGTAACTTTAAAAGTCTACATCTTGACATGCAATACGAGCAAACTTATCATCTCAATCGTGAAAAACTGACTTGAAACACTGCTGAGAAGGATCTTGGTATGTGGATAACCAATAACTCGAAACTGAATAGGCATTATCAGATAGTCTTCAACTGGGCATGCGGTATTTCGGGAATACTGCGGAGAATATTTGGGCGGTTCTCCAAAATGGCTTCCACGATTCACTGAATTAATTCAGCAATTAATTACATTAATTACTTACATCCATCTTACGATAGAGTCCATGATCCCACCATGACTACGAAAAGACATTGGATTGCCCGATAGAATGAACCACCGAGCGATGAAGCAAGTTGTTGTGATGCAGCGCATCTCATACCAAGAGCAAATGACCATGCAGTGATTGGCTGATTTCAGTCAAGCCGTAATGAGGCGACAGCTCACCACAATTTGTTCTTCTTTCTCCGTCCATAAATCGAAGAAACCACGATTCTAACATACAAAATCAGTCCATTTATCACATCATCTCATATAAGGAATACGCATGTGCACAAGATGTAGAAAGATAGGAAAAATAATTAATAATGGTTTATTTTTTAAAATGTCATTGGCTGAAGCCTTTACAACAATAGCATGCTTGGCGGATTATCAATCGCGAGTTATATTTGAAGCAAAGCGGTGAAAGTTCGCAGGTGCAGATATCATTTATGCTAAGCTCCTCCAGTGTTTTTGGATTGCATTTTTTAGATGGTTCCGGAATAATATCGCGAGGATAATCAGCGCAAAAACAGATATAGCGGCAATCGTGATTCCCGCAATTGCGCCCGCACCGAGTCCCCTTGACGGAAACACGACCGTAACCCTTTGTGAAGTTGCTGATGGTGAACCAGGAATATGTAGGCTCACCCTAAATTCATACTTCTTATCTAAAATGTGATAAAAATGAATGCATTTGTTACGTAATTCGTATATAATATACTTGATTTGAACGGAATTTAGGTCATGTACAATGTTTACCTTTATCCAAGTTCTCAACTTTTAGGCACCGAACACCGCACGGTATGGGATCAGACACCTCAGATTGTGCGTTCAGCACACGGTAATCGACGTAGTAATTGTAAATGCAACCATGTTGTATCTTCAGCAACTCGTTCATGTTTTCAGATCCCAAGCATACCTCCACGTTGTTTTCTTGCAAATTATGGGTGAATTTAACTAGATTTTCCTCTGCAATTCAAGTTTATGGTAAAATAAACGTTTGGAGAAACAATTCCATAATAAAAATTTATTAAAACATGCTTGACATATTTTAATTCCGAAATTTACCTGGTACCGTGGTCAACTCCAAAAGAGATCCGACTCTAGTTCCGCCATTAGTGCATTCGAAGACCTCGACGATTTTGTTCGCAGCAGTTTCCAAATTGAAGGCGTAGAATTCAGAATTTGACGTGAGAGGACGATTGTCCGGTTTCGTTCTAGTATAACAATGGTTGAAGACGAGAATGGAAAACGGCAGTGGTTAGAATGTGGCCAACTAAAAGTGTTTTTATAATGATGATACGTGCAAAAGTTTCATCACGTGACACACAGAGTGGATGCAGTTAATTATATTAAACTCTCAACGAAATTCGTGTGTATTTGTATTTTTACGAAACTCAACCTACGAAATTATTTAAGCAGCTTGTACTTATTTAGAAGGAGCGATATGATTGAGACTCAAATGACTTAGACACCAAAAACACTGTTTGAACGCAATTGCCAGGGCGAATCGTGTTAGGAGAACGAAACATTTGCCACCATGTGCCCACTCTCGTGTAGATGGGTTGAAACCGCGAGCTTGACCGAAAACCACAAGAAAATGCATTTCAAAGCACAAACAGTATGATAGATTACTGCTGCACACAATCATTTGTTAGAAACAGTACGATCAGCATGGGCGATCTTTCAATCAATGGAGAATTGGTAAAACTGGGGTTCACTTATAAGCTAGTTACGATTAATGTTTACTCAGCCAACCCCTTCGGAGTTGCGCATACACGTATCTGAAATTCAACTCATGTGCAAAAAACTATGACACAATGACTCAGCAAGCCTCATTCAACGGTGGCTAACAATTCATATCTTGCTTGGCATTTCATCATTGCGTCAAGACGCACAAACCCCTAACGTAACTGACACTACATATGCGGTTGAAGACACGCTGATAGATTTGTATGTAGGTTTATTAGTTAAAACCAATAACTGTATTTATGGAACAGTTTAGTCTTTTACAATTATTCAACATTTTTATAAATTTTCACATATTGTTCAAACTTTTTTCAGTGTTTCCAGGGTTGCGAGCTCTGACTGCAGGGTCCCTAAGAATGCATGAGAATTCAGAAATTAGCCAATATATTCTTGAAATACTCGCGACATGTTGCCATATATAAATATGAAAATCGATATTTCACTCGCCTCGCAATGTTGACTGATTGCGTCGACGAACTTGCGCAATGGATCTCATAATATCCCCGTGAAAATATGAATGCTTTCTGATAGACGTCTTCAGAGTATTTTTTTAAGGCATTCCAATGAACGGAATCGGGAGAGAATGACAACTGCGGTCCTTGTTCACCGGCCAAGAAGAGCGTCACATTTCTCAGAGCGCTTCCAAGAACGTTTACTCCGGTGCATGTATATTTTCCTTCTGATGATCTCGTCGGATTCTTTCAAAATAACATTTATGTTGGAAACATTATTCAATTGATTACAGTGTATACAATTCACAAAAAATCAGTTAAGCACGAAATAAACCTACAACTATTATCATACTTCTAGTAGAGCAATTTCCATGGTAAAATGAATACATATGCTAAGTATCATCGTTTGAATTGTCACAAAGAGGCACTAAATGTTTCAAGTTCTCAGTCGCAACACTTGTTTCCTTGAGTTAGCATATTAGCCAAAATGAGGATCTAAAACGTGTGAGCAATCCGTCAGGTAGGGGTAATTCCTACGTTGATTAAAGCAGAGCAATATTGTTTGCAGTGGAAATACATCACACGTTTGAACGTCCTCCGCATAATTTAATAAAACAGAAGCTAGGTTTGAGAGAAAAACTAGATGATCTCTTAAATTATCATATATTATATTTATATATTTCACATAGTCGCTGAAAATAATGATGGAAAATTTATTTTCTAAGTTGTTTCTATAACGAAAACAAACGTATTCTTGAGTCAACGTTTTTGTAAATCAACTTTAGTTACACAAAGTTGCTACTCTATAAAAAAAGATTAAGTTCACTTAACAAGCTTGCATTATTAAAAATCTCAATGATTTTCCACCTTTCTTGCCAAACGAAATGATCATTCATTAATTCGCGTGTTGATGTGGTGCTGAAATCGAAAAACCGATAGTCGAAAACCCTGCTACGTTGACAGTAGGAAATGCTCGCTTATCTGTTTCAATATGGCAAACATATGAAGTGGCAGTATGCGCTCTGTGTGATATTCACAGCGTATCACAATAACGCAGCTGATGCGATTTAGGGCGTATAAGCAGATGATTATGACAACGTTTTAGCCGAACTTATACATTTAGTTGTGTTTATTTGGTGGTGTACAAGTCATTTTCGCTTGTAAATTACTATTATGTAGAACTGTTCTCTTGCTATTTTTCCTGAACTTCTTTCAAAATTCACCGATAACTCACAGTTGCATCTAGATAATTTCATACACTGTTACTGTTGAAATCCGCTGCGATATACCACCTTGCATGATAATTCGTACCCATTGCATGAGGAAATTATTAAAATAAAATCTTGCTGAAAGAATTGTTTGAAACATATCATACTACGTTCAGGAAAGGGATCATATTGGAGGACATTCATACCATTTGATTCTAGAACCTTTCGCAAATGGAAACTGCTTAGTGGGCAATTAAGTTCTGAGTTAATCGCTTGATCCTTCTATTTTTTTTCTCATCCATATGTAAGGAATGCATGCGATATCAATAGAGAGTGGATTTACCGTAATCTCGTACGAGTATCCGCGGTGTTGAATGGCGCCGTCCTTTCGCCAAGTGAATGAAAGTTCAGGCTCCCCTTGAATGTCGCATTGGAGAATAACCTTCAGGCCGTCAAAACCAAAAATAGTTGAACGAATATTTCGTAGTGTGTGGGGGCTTCCATACGTGATTTCGGTATTTTGAGATATCCAACCATGGACATTCGATATATTGCATTGGATCATGAATGAACTCTCATTTAAATGCTGCAAAACTAGACTCTGTATTTGAAAACAATTGAGACGATTGATTAATATTAACGAGAGGTTAAACAGTAAGTGTTAGAATATGGTCGGACCGCAAATGTTCCTCTCTAATAGATTATTCGAACAAATAAATCTACTCAAATCAACGTGAGTATAGATTTATTCAAGAATGCTAAATTGCAACTAGCCAAACAGCCAACAGTAGATTAGACCAGATGGCGTCTGAATACAAATGTAATGGTCCGGGATTCTATACACAATCGTGCTGGAGAACTTACACTGCTGTTGAGCACATTTAAGCGAGATATTCCAGTTCAGTGATTACATTGGCACCCTCGAGATCGAAAGTGTGAATTACTAGAAGGCGTTGCTACTCACGAGTAATCACAAAAATAGAAATTTAAACCCAATATTAGCATTACTGAATTTAATGATTATCGATTCTGAAGATGAAATAATCATAATGAAAAATGATATGAGTGTGAAGTAGATTACTAACTAATAAATTTGAATATTCAAAGCTGTTTTCAAATGTCAGTTGTTCACACTTAGATGATTAGACAAAAAATTATTTCATAGATATCTACGAGTTGCAATTGTTATACGTAATCCTCAAAATCTCTTCAAAGTGAAGCAAGGTAATTCTGTTTCGATAATTTTGTTTAAATACTGTACAGGCCTTGAGGGAATATATAGAGAGAGGTAGAAACATCCGGAGATGTTAAATTAGTAGCAAGATGTAGTTGTTCTACTTCCAAAAGGTATCAGTTCTTAAAATTGTTCCCATATATACTAAGATCGAAATTAAATTACCGTTTAAGACTTAAACACCGTTGCCGTTTTTTCTCTGTTTGCCGTCATCAGGAGACAAAAGTAACATCAGATTCACTGAGTCTTTAACCGGTGTTAGAAATTTTCCGAATTTCCTCTTCTGCGTGATTCAAACATTAAGCTACAAATTTCCAAGATAGTGTAGCAATTTAGATTTCTATACGTTCGTTGCTATAACATTCAACATACCAACATACATATATCCCTAAAAATGTCTCTAGTCCAGGACAAAATATGGATAACTTTTATCGAATTTATTTCCCAGACTCAATTTAGCTAAATAGTTAAAATTTGCTTAGAAATGTCAAGTGACACACTTGAGACAATCAACATGATGCATCTCTGCGTTGAATATACCATTTTCGTTGATTAGAGTCATTTCTTATTTGATAAAACACATAAAAACGATTTCGTTTATAAGCTTCGAACAATTTGAAACATTTTATGAACATAACTTACTGATCCTTCATTAGTCAATTTTTCGCCATTCTTTAACCAGTTAATGTCTGGGGTTGGAATGCTTACAGCTGTGTTGGCTTCACAATGTAAAGTCGTTTTCATCCCAATAACGAAATATTGCGGGATTGGGGTTTTGCTGAATACGGGTTTACCTGAATTTATAAAGAAATGTTAAGATCAGACATGACCGCCATTGAATCATAGATATATTTACGTGACCGGTAAAACCCGTGCCCTAGATAACGAGCGCGAACATATAAATCGTCAGGAATAACGAAATGGTTTCCATAATGTTTGACCATCACATGTGTATATTTTTGCCAAAGTAAATATTGAAAGATCTACTCTATGGTGAGTTGCAACTAGATAGTCTACCATTGGGCAGACCACACTTGCGGTATAAAGAGGTTTGAAAAAGATATATGAAAGCTCTTGGCATTGGCTTGGCGAGTTGGGAAGAACTTGCTCTTGACCGCTCACATTGGAGGCATTGTGTAAAGCGTCGTCTGCAACCTGGCAGTAGCAGATACAGGTCTTGGTTGCTGAACGCAGATCAATACAACCGAGTTCTGACTATCGTTGCCAGAACATTCATTTGATTGTGATGTACATCCTTCCACCGAAGGAGGCTGACAACAGTTAACATCGTATGACAGGACATCACCCTACGAAAAGTGAGTGGCATTGCCCTCTCACAAATTTCCGATTGATGCAAATCTGTTGATTTAATTTGTCTGCTTGCTCATAGTAGGATCTCGTCTAAGTATTCGAAAGACGTCTCTGCAATTTAGCTAGTTTAAATGACAAAAATAAACTATCCTTGTAAACAAAATGCTCACTTCATGCAATCCCGTCAGACAGACAACCAAAGACCGGCTTCCTGTTGTGTACACGCATCAGGAAAGGAATGTGTGAACATGATCTGCATGCGCTTGATTTCCTAACTACCGTTTTATGGATGAAAAAATCAATATAACTAAGCTACACATTAGTTATATGGAAACCATTTCGGCTGGAAATATTACGGAAATTTTACAGCCTCTTAATCTATTATCATAATGCATAAAAAGCTGATCAGCATTGTTTTTGTCCTCTCTATTCCAGTTTAAGCTTGAACCTCCGCATTTATGATTCTAACCAGCCACGTTGTTTCTATGTCGCTATCTATGATTTCTCAATGTGAAACCTTTATTCTATGATGACTGAGATAATTCGTTCTGCTACAGAATACAAACAGGCATTTGAAACTATGATCACATATGTATGGGATAATAAGTCTTGATTTAACAGCAATGCAAGGCCCAAAATATCATTTGAATTGGTAGTTATTTACTAAAACTCACCTTCAACTTTCACAGTAAATTGTTGACGCAACAATTTTGGATACTGACATGAATATGTGCCGGCGTGATCAGTTGATACGCTGCTCACAAACAGGAGACTTCCAAGTTGCTCAATGTGAAAATCCGAAAACATCACCTTTTGAAATAATTAATTTGAATGTTGAAAACATCTGTAGTTTTTGTACCATACTGAGATATTCATCACAAATTATCAAGAATGTGAATTACAGGTGCATTTCATGGACTCGGCATGTATTCACTAAGAAAAAAACCAAATTCGAATTTTAGATTGCAAACTTATTGCATTAAATAAATTTTAATGAAAAATCAACCCAACATCTCGCGTTTTCCTTAAGCAAACTGGACTGATTGAATCATGGAATGAATTATTTCGAAAGAAAAGCGAAACCGTACAAAGCACTCACACTAGACAGCTCAACTTCCGATGTGGTTCCCGATTTGGTGAAGCGCCATATGGGAATAGGAATGGGGTTACCGATGGCCACACACGAAAGTCGTAAAGGTTCGCCGATCAGAATGGTCTTTTTGTTTTCTGTATGTTCCACAATAAGATCGGCAATAACAGTTGAGTCATCAGAAGTTGTAAAATGAGCATCGTACGTTTTATAACCGATTGCGCGATTTTCCTTCGGCTCGATAATACTGCATGTCAAAAACTGATCGGTAGTTGGCGCTCCAGGTATATTCATAATAATGGCCTGACCTTTACACGAACAAGAGAATCATGATAGTTGTAGAAAATAATTTAGGTAAGCATTCCATAACATTGCACGATAGTTCAAGAGTAAAATGTAGCAAAATAATCTAATATTTCAGGGATGCAATAGATAAATATATAGTATAGAGAGATATATAGATATATATATATATATATATATATATATATATATATATATATATATATATAAATATAAAATATCAAAAAAATATCAAAATATACATATCAAATCAATATTTGACGAAATTTCAGATGTGTATCGTGATTCGGCCTACATCCACTTCAAATTCATTGTTTTTTGTTGCCGTCGCACGAGGATGGATCCATATAAATTATACATCGTGCGCCTATATTTCGACTTTGCGGATGATGCAACGCCAAATGCTTTTTCAATCAAAAGTCTCGATTGCTGAAACAAGTTTCAATGTCGACAGACGAGACCACATTAATGTTTACCCCATACAGCCTAAGTAACAAGTGTGGTAGCTTGATAAATCATTATTTTTGGTTCATGTATCGAAAATTCTTGTAGTTTTTTAATTCGCTCGCAAGTATAACGTATGTTCAATACAATTCAATTCAATTTAATGGTCGAAAAAGCACTTAGATTTACAAAAACCACAGAATAATATGCGAATTACAAATAACTTAATTAGTAAAACGATATTTGTTTGCCTACTGATCAGTTCAGGAATCACGTAAAAATAAATAGAGCAGAAATTGTTTTCAACCGGTTTGATAGGGTAAATATGTATAGTTTACTTCGATGCATGGGTTCAAAGCTTTATGATGCAGAATATATTGTTTCAATGATTGGATTGGTAGACATTAAGATGTCCAAGTTCGATTTGAATATATCCAAGTTTGGTGAATGTGCAACTATTTTCATACAAGACTGATTTCAACACATTAATTAAATAGAGTTCAACACATATTTCTGTTAAATATGAAAATCTAACATTTGGTACAAAAGGCATTGTAATGTATCCTTAATATAACAAACCTTTTGCATTTATTCTCATCCATGGCGGTGGATCTGAACTTGAGAATGGGACCGAGTTGATACGCCAAGTCCTACTCCATTCTGAAATTTTGATATCTGCGAAACAATCCAAAGAAGCGACGTCGCCGAACGCTAATGTGTGGGAGATATCCGATGTTGTCTCTGAGGGAAGATGGAAATTATTAATAGAAATTAATTTTACATAATATTCATCTTTCAAATGTTCGAGGTTATTGGATTTCTGGCAAGTTGAATCACCGTTTTGATGTCCAAAAATCGTATGATTCCGTTGATTTTCGTTTTTCTCAAAGTTCTTCACTTATAAGTTACCCTTGTGAGCCAATGTTCGGTTGGGTTGTCTATCAAACACAACTGGTTGCATTGTTTGACAGCATACACATCACGATCGTACTCTTTCAAGCTGATAACTTCAGACAACGCGTAACCGGCCGTGAGTTGTGTGTGATGGAAACGCGAGCAGATGAGTATCATGTTTCATGATCATGACTACAACTAATACAATTAAATTTGTGCATCATTATTAGTTTGAACTGATCTGCATATGAATGCGTACATATCATTGAACAGGTTTTTCGTGCTAACCTTACCCAATAGTGGCTTACAAACAAAATAATTGTATACCATTCGTCCACTGATTAATGGATTACGACAAATGCAGAATGGTAAATCGCCAGGTGAGGACGGAATTTCCGTTGAACTTATTAAAGCCTGTGCCGATGTATTACTATCTCCGCTACACAGGCTGTTTTGTTCGATCAAGGAGACGGAAGTTTTCCCATCAGACTGGGGGATGTCTATCATTCTACCACTGCCGAAACGTGGAGATAAATCTGTGTGCTCCAATTACCGCGGAATAAGTCTAATCGACACCGCTGCTAAAGTGTTTGCAACGCTCCTGCTTAATCGGTTCTCCGCCGAAAGAAATCTGCGCACCAGAGTTAACCAAGGTGGATTTCGCCCTGGGATGGGTTGCGTAGATCAAATATTTACTTTACGCAGGATCCTCGAGCACCGTGCACGGTATCAACAGCAAACGATAGCTTGCTTTATTGACTTCCGCGCCGCCTTCGACTCCGTAGACCGTGGTTGTTTATGGGACATCATGCTATCGGATGGGGTTCCATTAAAGCTCGTCAACCTAATCAGAGCCTATTACAGCTCTACAAGGGCACGGGTTCGTGTCTACGGTGAAGAATCGCGTGAATTTAACTTGCACACAGGAGTCAGGCAAGGTTGCCCGCTATCGCCGGTTTTGTTTAACTATGTCGTAGACTGGATAATGAACCAGGCGTTAACAGAGTATCAAGGGGTGCAAATTTCAACGGATCTATGGATTTCCGACCTTGACTACGCTGACGATATAGTCGTTCTGGGCGACAATACCGAAAGGCTGCAAAGCGTTTTAGACCGCATTAGTGCCACTGCCGCGAAAGTCGGTCTTGAGATAAACGCGGCTAAGACCAAGGCATTTTTTTTATTCCGACACACCAGGCATCCAGCCACTTCGCGTCCAGGGTTGTCCGATCGAATACGTTCCAGTCTTTAAATACCTCGGCTCAAGTATATTGCCCAATGGTCAGGCGAAAGATGAAGTGAAGTTAAGGGTCGATCGTGCTCGTAATGCGTTTTTGCAGTTGAAAGGCACCCTTTGGCGCAAGCCCGGGATCAGCCTAAAAACTAAGACGCGTGTTTATCAAGCAGCGATCCGCCCTGTACTGCTTTATGGATGCGAGACATGGCCTTTAAGGTCACAGGATGTACGCACATTAGAAGTGTTCGACCATTGGTGCCTTAGGGTAATCTTGGGCATCCGATATACTGACCGAGTATCTAACGCAGCCGTACGAGAGCGTTGCAGCGGACTATCTCCACTTTCCGCTCACATACAACGGCGAAGGCTGCAATGGTTTGGCCACGTCCTCCGAAAGACAGACACAGCACTTCCAAAACTCGTCCTCGACCCCAAACCCGTTCGCACCTGGCGTCGGCGGCAAGGTGGTCAAGTGAAAACCTGGCTGTCAACTGTGAAAGAGGATGTAGACAACCTGGGTCTGCGTACCGTCTACGGAGTTCGCAGGTGGGAACGAGACTGGATCACGATCTGCAACGATCTCGCCTCCGATCGACGTGCGTGGGCTGGTGCGATCCGAGACATCATTGAAGCCGGCTAATCCACTCGTGGAGCCAGCCGCACAAAAGTAAGTAAAAGTAAAGTATTGATTAATGACATGTAAGTCAAAATCACACTTTGCAACCCGCAGTAAAACTCTTGTCGAGTGTTTGCGATGATGATGCATACAAACGAATATATATGTTCTCTACAGGGAGCTAGAAATGTTCCGCTATTATTCATTCGGTTTTTCAAATTTAGAAATGAACACTTCAGGCCTGTTTCTCGGATGGAAACAAATCGAGGTCGATGGTCGAAAGAGTTTTTCTGGCAATATCATGAAGTACGAATCAACATATTTAACAACATAAATGATGCTTATGAACTGATTCAATTAGGCATCGCAAAACTGAATCCGTAAATTATGTACATAAGCTCAACTAATTACGTGGTACGTGGCGAAACATTTCACGTCTCACTGAAACTAACCTTACTCTCACCACCTGATGACTGCGAAAAGCCAGAAACCGGTAGTGGAGTGTAATTTCGGGGGATGTGAGCAAAACATCACGTTGGTTATCCATTAGCGCCTTGAGTGCTTGACCACGAATCACTATGTGATTCTTTGGTTCGTTGTACGAACCCTATGTAAGAGTGGTATTCAAGTATTACTTTGTTTATCACTTTCCCACTGTTTCCAGGACACTGAACCCAATCATCTGATCTCGGAAAACAGCCAGAAACCGGTACTGGCATGTAAGTGCGGGTGATGTGAGCAACACATTACTTTGGTCTTTAATAAGCGCCTCGAGTGCTTGACCAAGGATCGCTTTTGTGATTCCGTGTTTGAACATCGTGGTTCGTTATATGAACCGCATGTAGCAGTGGCATTCAAGTATAATTTCGTGTATCACTTACCGACCGTTTAAAGTCTTACTGATCCTAATCTTTTTGACCCCACCTTAGGACGGCCAGCAGCCGGATTCCGGTAATCGTATCTAAGTGCGGAGCATGTGTGCAACAAATTATTTTGGTCATCCATAAGCGATTCCAATGCTTGACCAATAATCAGCGTCTGATTCTGTGTTTAAACATCGTGGTTCGTTGTACGAAAAGCGCAACGAATAAAACGGTGTCATTCATGTTTAACCTTTTTTAAAAGTCTATCTAGTTAACACGGCGGCGGAGACTTGGAATAATAAATCTTACAGGTTGGATTACCGTTTTATAGAACAAACATTTTTTACTTGTGCCTAATCAATGTTCCGCACCAAATTCTTTATTTTAACTGTTAATTCCGTTACACCAATGATCAACCATCAACTACAAAAGTGGCTTTATATTTGAGGCGGTAAATGCAGCGAAGCTAGTAATACGGCGAGTTAGAATCTGCACTGTTACGTGTTATTTCTCCGAAATAAAGTACAACTTCAGCGTTGTCGTGCTGAGAGTTCCAGTGATCCTCCAAAACTTGAACCCCTTTGTATTCTGATAATACCCGATTGCTAATCCCGACGTTCAACCACTGTGAAAATTAAATTCGAATGCTTCTCCACCTTAGACTTGAATCCATTACAAACCAATCTAACAAGATTTCAATTATTTTTACTGCTCGAGCGAAATATATTACCCCACCTTCGTGAGCATCACCATACCAGCGATAAGATTGATCAATAGTAATAATGGTGATCTAGTTAAGTTTGTGGACAGATAGGATAGCACTCTAGCAATCGCCCTTCATCATGCGTTTTGTTCTGACGCCCAATAATTGCAATAGTAACAGTAATCCATGGACACGTAGCATCTTGAGCCAATATTAGCACGAGAGGAGAAAACCAGAACGTATTGTATACTGAAACTCAAAACTGTCAACGTTCATGTAGAGCAGACAGAATATGTATTGTTTAATTTTAATTATCAAAACAGCTGTCGAGAGGTTTAAAAAACACTCTGAGTTGGTAGCAAAACATAAAATCCCTACAAACTGTAGTTAATGCGATGTTTAGAGAAGGAATCTTTAAATTATGTTGGGTGCACGCAAAACTTAATCAAGGTGACTTGGTTAAATCCAGCTTAGGTCGCTGCTAAGTAAATTGATATGAAATATCGTGATGTCGATCATAGATGTACATCACAATCGCATACCTTCTCATGTTCTACAGCTCTTTGAATGACTAAGAAGTCCGATTCAGGAGGAACAATCTCTCCCGCAGCGCTTGCAACGATAGTCATAACTCTGTTGCAGGGCGTCAGTTACACGTCGGCGGAGTGATCTGCATTCAGCAGCCAAGAGCTGTATTTGCTCCTCCCCAGCTTGCAGACGACGCTTTGAGCAATGCCTCCAAAGTGAGCGGTCAAGAGCAAGTTTTTCCCAGCTCGCAGTTTCAATGTCAAGAGCTTTCGTATCTCTTTAGCAAAATTTGTTCATCAGTTGATTATGGACAAATGACCTCTTCAAATCGTCGCGGTCGATTTGGTGCGTATTCAGTTAAACAAACACGGATTTACCGATTAAGAGATTCAAATTCATTTCGGTGAAAAGTTACCATTTCCCAAAACAATTTAATTGTTGGCCTCCTTTGGACAATATCCACCATTCACGTAGACCAAAAGCAGATGATGTTTCAATGTTCCAGATCTTTGAGAATGACTATACCATCCGATACAGGATGGAGATTTGCTCACATTAGTTGATCGATTAAGTGTCAATTGCACATTGCAGCTTGATCCGAATTTAGCAGCCAGGGGATTTAGTTGCTTTTCATAGCCTTCACAATGTGACGCCAAAGTAAGCGGTCAATAGCCAGTTTTTGCAACTTGTTTGGTCAATGCCGAGAGATATCATATCCCTTTCGCAGAAGTCTTGGGGCTGACAAATTTTCCACTTCAAGATTTCAACCCACCATTGAATTCGACTATTATCATGTTTGTACACAAAACCCGGCCAAGCGTAGTCGGCACAGTCGTATTATGGTAAACATTCTCTGTAGACCAGCTTTAGAAAGTAATTCAGCATCCGTTATTTCGCCCATCCAAAATGTGTTCGCATAATGCTTGTATATGGAAATCATTCAGTTTTTTTCGGTTTCTATGTGGATAGTCCACGTTTCAATGCCGTACAGTAAACAATTTACTACGACCGCGATATATAGCATAACATGTGTCTTCGCAGTCCACGTCGCTTCTCGTCTAGACACAAGACTTTAATCGTGCCTATTTAATAAGTGGAATTCAAATGTCTCCTACATATTAACAAATTCGTGATAAGCAAAACTAAGAAGAATCCATTTATTTTCCGCTGAATGTTCTTCAACCAGACGAGCATCTGCTGCTTTGGTACCTAGGGAGCGAATATCTAGGATTACAATCAATAATTAATTATATCCTGTAAATCTCAATAAAAACTAGGCAATCATATGAGAATATCATGCATGTTCAAAATATAGGCCTTTTCGCTTGTTTACTTACCAATATGTTTCACGACCGTAGCATTGGAAAGTGCTTTTCCAAAAGGCCCTTCCACAATGCACACGTATTGTCCCTTATCGACGGACGATTGGATTGAAAGGAAGACGATAAATCTTGGCGGTGTGAAGGTTGTGCCTGCATCATGCAGGGGAGTAACCGCGGTTTTTGTCCAGGGGACACCATTCAATGTGAAAGAAACGGAGAGTTCACTATAAAAAGAGAAATAAAAATGATGTACAAAGGTTTTCAACTTGTGAGCCACAGTGGTATATGGTTTGTTTGGCTGTGCCTTTTCTTATTTTGAAACATTTTTATTTCGTTGCGCTGTTAAGAAACAATTTCGAATTAAAATTTCAACACCAGTATTTAAAGAAAAATCGGGCAGCCTGAAAATTTCATCAGCCGCCATCACCAAGCGTGATGTCGCTGTAGATGAATTCGACGTTGTCATGGATTTGAAGATGACTGGAAATCTCAAATATTCTCATTAAAATTTAATGTTTATATGATGATGGTTAGTCATATGTAGACAACAGGGTGATTAAACTAATTTGCTTCAGGTAAATTTCGTTTACACGAATGAAGCATTTGTCTTCCTCGATTTTTTCGGCAGCTTTTAAAATGAATAAACAGTTTGACCCCGGAATCAAAATCTCTCCAGCAACGCCCACAGTGATAGGTAGTCCTCCGTAAATGGGCGTCAGTTGTAGAGTTAGAATGGAAATTATAGGAATCTTCATAGCCCTAGGTCGATAATCTTTAAAGTAGAATTCAAGTACAACCGATTCGAAATGCAAGCATTTCTCAGCGGGGCTCGATTGAAACGATTTTCGTGATGTGATTTGCGAGATGTAGACCATTCAATAATTCGAAGAGGTTCTTTCAATAGATTGTAAACATTCACTAGCTATTGATCAACCGGGTAGCACTTGCTGTGGCAAGTGAATAAGTCGCATCCAAACTCTTGATTGGTTTCATTTCTTCTAGAATGGGAAGATTGTGCTGTTTAATAACCTCGCAAATTCAAAAATCTATCATATTTATGTAATATTTCTAATAAATAAGAAACCAGGTACGACTACAATTGATGAGGCATATGAAATTAAAATTTAAAGACAAAATTGGCTAATGTAATAGACTCAGGTGAAAACATTTGGATACCATCATTCGACAATAAGGGTTACACCTCGAAGAAAGTCAAAGAAGTCTATAGGTGATGATAAGCGTTCACATGTTATATGAGAGTTGATGTCTTTTCGTTACGCGTGAATTGTTTGAACCATTAACCATGATCGTTTCACAGTTTAGATGCATTGCATCTAAACGATCATGGTGCACAGTTTAGATTCATTTTCAAAAGCAATTTCATTGAAAACTCATTGATATTATCAAAATTATTTGTGAGACGCCAAATTCTTGGCGTTTCCAGTAAGCAATGATATTGACAAAAATTATTTTTTTTTATTGCAGAGCGTTTGAAGACCTTTGTTCGAGATGGACGTGTTGTGAATGTTGAGCGAATTAGTTATCGAAGTTATCAGCATCTATCGGAATGACGGAATACGTGGTTGTGAACGATTGCATCATAACGGTTTGCGCGAAATCGATAGACTAATCGCAATAATGTCAAACCCGGTACAGTCGTGTTTCGAACAAAGTTGTGGAAATGTGATTTGTCTATACATAATTTGGAAATTTTATGTTTTCCTCTGTGCTGTGCGTATACAACAATTTGACGAGATTCGCGAATATAATCTTTTGCAGTTTGAGTGATTGACTTAATAATGAATCGAGATGCATCCAAGTCTGGAGACCAATGCTGAGGAAAACTATCGAAGTACTGAAATTTGCCTTTCAAAGAGCAAATGTTAAAACTAAATTAAGATGATTTTACCACATGACGAACACCGAGGGACCTCGTGTTGGCCTTCAAAATCGTTCATATTGAAAACTATCCCCTTTCAACTTTGCTAAATCCCAATAACTTTACTCGAACACGGAGACTTTCAAAAGCTTTAAGCGTATAGTTTTGTCGATTAGATATTCCTCGTAATGTATTCTCGGTAAGAACTTCTTTCACTTGGAATATTTCGCCTAAAGTAATAGCAAGCTTCGAATCCATTGCGGTTTCCGCATCTAAAGTCCATATACATTTCAATTTTATGGTTAGTGTCAAGCTTACTGTTTCTTCTACCATAAAACTTTCTGAGTTCTGAGTTCTGAATAGATCAGTGTGCGCGAAACTAGAAAGTAACGTCAGCAAATTTGGGTAAAGTGTTGTAACATATATTGCGAACAACGAAATACGCGTGAAGCTAGGTAATTCACTTGACCGTGAATACCATAACCCAATTTCAAATTGCAATCTTATCACCGCATTAAAGTTTAATCGATGAGAGTTGACACAAAAATGGGTTCACCTAGAAATGAATTTCAATTGTTATTTGACCAGAAATAGATGTAAATTCACAGCAGTACCTGTGTAACAGTTTATAAACCTTTTTCTTTCAACATGCAAAATACGCCAAATATTTCAGCTATTGTACATATGTGAAATATTAGAGCAAACTGTTAATGGGTGATTTATCTACGTTTCGTGGCACCTGAATTCTTCTCTATAGAGATTATTGATATCAGCGGAAATATATTGTGACAGATTTCGAAAACTCAAAAATCTTGAGATTCAATGAACTCCAAGGATGTCTCACGTAAACAATGAAGTTGGGTGAAGTTCTCGTCACGTATTAACAACTGAATTGATTCAACCAATAATGTGTGTTACTCACATTACATGTCCCACATTATCGCCGAATTCTAACTGTTAGCCGAGATCACATAGAGATAGTAAGAACATATTCAGAGAACGATGTATAATTGGTGATCCATGAAACAATTTGAAGCCTGTGTTTAATACCGTCGTACAACGAACAAGGATTTTCATATACAGAATGATAAATGAATATTTGGCAACAAATTAGGGACAACAATCAATATTTCATTAATATATTTTTTATCTCTATCAAAAAGGCATCTAAACTTGTCCACAAAACCACAAAGTGCTAATGTTCTATTAATATACGTTTTTGTATTTGTTTTCTGAACATTGTGCAGGTGATTGCTTTGTCAATCGAAAACCTCAATCATTTAATCCTGGATCAAGAAAGATTTTAATGAACTCTATGGAAACTAGCAACATTTCAATTCTACTCTCTTTATACACAAAGATTATTGTGTTTGATTTAATGGTGTTTAAACAGAGTTTTGCGTTTTTATAGATTCAGATAATAATCAAAAAATCTCATTATCCATTACAAATTTAACATAGTCTCTGGTACTACATACCTTTGTAATCCGGCATAAGAAAATGTGCAGTCAATGTCTTGAGTCATCTGTTGATGGTACCGATAAGGTTCGTTGTAAAAGACTATGACATCATTTCCTGAAAGTAGATTTAAAGTATTCAACATCTAACATTTTGCAATTATGAAAATGAAATTAATTCAAAGAAACGTTCCATTTGTATACCACTGTTGGATAATGTTAGTACAACCGCCTGGCTCAATCACCTAATCCCAAGCACATGTAGCAACGGTTTAAACCAATGATCATGAACAAGAATTCACATTTGCATGCATTTATATCGCTTACTCCCTACGACAGGTTACGTGCTGTTTGCACTCATCAGGTAGAGACAGCACAATCAGGAACCGCATGCGCAATCAAACAGAAGACTTGATAAATTAAGGAGAAATTACCGTTTGCTTTATGCTCAAGTCTCAAAAAAAACACTAAATTAAATCTCGACTTTATTGGTAATAAAACTATAGAGATCAGAGGAATATTAATATCAAACGTGAAATTGTAACTGACTTCGAAGAAATCAATGTACGCAAAAAAAACTTATCCTCACTCGGAGCTTCTGGCCCTTGTGCGTCCGTCACGATCAGCAGAGAGAGCAGGAAACCGGCAAGAACGATCATTTTGCGAAATATGTTTTTTTGTTGAATGGTAAGCAACTTATATACCAAGAATTACAATACACCTCCGCAAATTCCATGTGGTTTAAGGTCATTGTGCAGAGATGAAAAACAGACCAGAAAACAATAGCGTTTTAACGTGATCTGAAAGAACACTTCCTGAAAAGGCACTAGGAATGCGATCACTAATTCGGTACTCACATCATTGAAAATATTGAGTTAAACTCAGTTTAGTAAACTGATTAAAGATTCTAGAATTTATGGTATAACAAAATATTGTAGCTGTAACTGACCATAGGATATTCGTATAAGATATATATAAAGATAAATGTTGTGTTATATAACGGTACGTAGATGGGAATTACTATATACAAATATATGCAATTTGTTCCTAAAAAACCTTTCACTAGAAGATTGTGCAAGATCTGACGGTTGGGCGTTCCATAAGAAGCATAACAATGTGTGAAATAAATGTAAAATGCGAAATGTGAAATATCAAAGATGAGTACGTGTGTTATGGCTTCACTCGATGCAAAATATATGCCTCGGAGTGTGCATCTTTGAGTTCATTATTTTATAAGTTAGCATTAGTTCCAATCGAACCAGTCTGAGAGACAGTGTATCTGAATCAAGATGAATTACTCAAACATCATTTGGTTGCAATACACGCGATCAAACGCCTTTGATATGTCCAAGTAACACGCAAGCTCGCAACAACCCTTATCCACTGCCGGCGTCCAGGCATTCATTGTCTCCAGTTGGTTAGTCAAGCAAGAACGAGACTTCCGAGATTCAAGTTGCTTTCTGAACAACAAATTTTGGGTTTAGAGATGACTCATAATACTTTTGCGCACAATTCGCTTCATAACTTTCATATCATTATGAGGAGTGTAACATGGCGGTAATATACTGGTTCAGAAAGAGTTCCATCATTGTAGATGGGTGTTATGTTTCCTCTCTTCCAGTCAGTCGGTACAACACCGTCCATCAAAGAGTGATTGAGTAAATCACAAAGTTGTTCGCACAATTGATTGAAGATCAAATTTGAGAATTGATGCATATATCGCATTACTGCATTCATACTGCCGCTAAAGCTGGTGATATTGCTTATCCTCAAGGATGAGATTTGTGACTTAATTCCGCAATTCGCAAAACATTGCATAGATTGATTCTCTTCTGGTGACTCTGTGAATAGCCCATGGAAAATTTCGCTTCGTCAACCATTTTCTATTGCGACTGCGAATTCTGAAATGGGTTCCTTGCTATTATGTTTCTGTACATAGTTAGAATTGAAATTTATCACTTTGATGATGTAATCTGACAGGGTTGTGCAATGCCAGTCCGGATCACTGAAATTTATATTATTTTCATCGAAAGTCACAATTGTCTCCATCAAACCAATGTAATACACATTTCGATTTCGTATTCTTGCTTTACAATTCACCTGGCGTTGCACACGTATTGAAAGAGCAGAACGAGGTGGTCGCTTCGATCCAGAGGTGGGTGATACTGATAATTTTAAATAGCATCAAATCTGATCTTCTTTATCATCAGAGGTTGAGACTAGGTCTAGAACCGATGTCTGTTGCAAATTTCGTTGTCGTGTATAATCGAAAATATGATTATACAAGGGGATGTAATCGAACAGTTAGCGAAATTTGTATGCAGGTGATCTACCCTGTTATATAGTTGAGGCAGATGGAAGTCTCCCATAATTAATAATTTCGAATTGCGCTTTTTTCCGACGTACTGCATTGCTTCCGAGTGTATTTCGTTATGCACATCCGATGATGATGTTGAACTGTAAACTACACCAACGTTGCAACCGTCGCGTGATTCGAGCTTCAATCCACACGACATACTTTCTTCCTGTTCGTTATCAGTGTCTATAACTACCGTACTGTATAAACATTCGTGGTGGTAGACAGCTACTCCACCAACTGTTTTTACGCAGTCTCCCCAATTCAGGGTCATAATGGGAATATACATATCGCGATCGCTTATGTGATGTTGTAACCACGTCTCAGTTATTGCAATAATGTCGAGTGAGTGCTGATTACAGAGATCATTCAGTACAGTTAGTTTGTTTACCGGGAATTGTACGTTTGTTAATAGGACATCGGTTGTTGTTTCCTTATACATGGATGGAGCTGAAAGCTGGTCTATTTATCCGACCCTTCATATATGACGAACCTTCTCACGGCGCGGCAACTTTGACCCGTCTCAGTGGATACTGCGAATCCAATGATGTTATATTTATTGATTTCAGCAAAGCATTTAATCGTATGCTCCACAAACGTATACTATTTAAAACGTAGCTGTTTTATATAGCCGGATTAGTACTCAAGTCGATCAAAGATTTCGTCAGCGGAAGAGTTAATTGTTTGCAGGGAAATGCGATCCGGTTCAAAATAAAATTGCCGACATCTCGCGTTCCATAATGTTCGTTCTCGGACGACTTGTGTTCTGAGGTGTTTGTTAATGATCTACATGCTTGCTTGTCTGACGAGCTACCGATGTGGATCGCGGTCGGTAGAAATTAGGATTGGGAATGCTTGCAAACGAAATTGAATCAAGATTCAATATATTAGAATTTATGGCATAAAAAAGCTTGTAGCCGACAAAACACCATAGGATATTAGCATAAGCACAATACATATATACAAAACATTGAGACACTGGGAGGTGGACGGAGTTTGAGTTAAAAACATTGTCATGTATTGCCTCGGAATGATGAAAAGTTAATCGTTAGGATGAATGTCTAGTCAATTTGCGCAATTAGTCCAACCGAGATGTAAAGTGGAATTACGATGTTACAAGTCTCGTTTATTCGCTGGAAACTACCAATAAATCCAGCGAAGTGTATAGCTATGCACGTGGGACCTTGGTCAGTGATGGAAATGTGCTTTATTAATTTTGCTTCAATCAAGTCTGTACATTGTAAAAGATATCTGAAGATACATGTATCGGACTCGTTGAAGAACAATGCGGAGATATTCAGAAATAACTCTTCGCTAATGGAATGTACTGGGTAATTCGGCTATTGTTGTCAATGATTACTCGTGATATATTGAAGACAATCTATGGCTAGCATAACAATCAGTGTCTTTAATATTGTCTGCCAAAAAGAGAGAATGCTAATCTAGAGAAACCTTAGAGATGAGCAACGAAATCGGTCAAACTTTTCCATTTGCTCACCTATGAGGATCTTCTTGGCAAGTTGCGTCTTTATCAAATGGAAAATTTACCTCGACGCTTGAATCTCGATTTTAACCGCCGGATTCGTATTTGATGTTACGGTTCGACATTACAATTTAATCTAGAAGTACTCGTTGTCATAGCCATCAAATTTAAAACCTGAATACACTGTGACTTCGGGCGAAAGTTACGTATTCCATTCGAGTGGTCAACGCACGGTATGCATTGCCCCACATTATTCAAGTGAAACTTGTATGCAACGGTTGTCAAATAGATTTCATTTGTCAACCGATCTTCTATTAAAGGGTACGTTTTAAAACCGCAACTTAATAAGCGCGTTTAATCAAACTTAGAAAAGTAGCATATACTTCGACTTCGGATGACGTTGCACATCATTTAATCCTTCGGATGTTGGTCTCTCTCAGACCGTGAACGATCATCGTCGTCGGACTTCTTTGCGCTTTCTGATTTTGTATCGTAGCGGAGAGTGGTTGTCTACATATCATCCGAAAGGTCGATATAAGCAATCCTCCCGTCTGAATTTCGCATATCCGATAAATTAAATAAATTTGGTACATGGTACGAAAGTTATGAGCATATTTTCAAGATGATCTCATTCTTGCATGCAAAGTTCTTACAACTAATTCCCAGCCATTGCATATCTTATGTCAAATAATTCTGTTAGCAACATCCAAGGTCATCGTTACAAGTTGGAAAACCCCCAGAAAAATGAATGTGCCCAGTTATTTTGGTTTGATTCACGTGTGGCAAGTAGTTTTTCAAATACACAGCTTGACTCATTCGCGCGACCGATGTTTTGAGTGAATTTTTGCATTCACCGAGTAATAAAAATCAATTCAAATCGATTACACGTCTATAATATTGTATTAATAACTTGACAACGTGATATTACATAGTTAATTGCTTTTTCAACCTTGATCAAAATACGAAAATAGCACATTTTGGCATAGGATTAGTCATTCTTTGGTTTATTGTGGCTGAACTCGTGAAAAACAAAAAAGATAAAAAACAAATTACATAATCATTGTGTATACTGATTGAACTTTTGTAAAAAAAATGTTGTTTTCTAGCAGAAATTGGCAAGACGTCGATAACGCAGTTCTTTTTATAGACGTAATTTTGTTAAGGACCCACACGGAAAGTCATAACTAATATGAGAGCTAAGTGCTGAACAACGATGTCATTTCTAGATGGTTGTAGTTTTATGACGACTTAGGTGTTATTTTACGTCGCATAGTTTATATGGGGTTGGAATGGAGGCAATTTTATCTATTAATTTATAATGATTTTAGATTTATGCTGGAAAAAACCGTAAAACCATCCGGAATACAATAGAATGATCATATAAAATTTAAACAAAATATAATTTCGTGTCAGCATCAATGAGGTTAAAAGAGGAGCGAAACGAAAACCAAGTTTGAAAGCGAGTGGGGAAATGTAGGTGTGAAATGAATGTTTGTATAACAAATTTCTAATTGTGTCAATCGGGAACAATAAGGGTTTTAAATAAGTGGGGTGAACACTGTATTACTCAATATAAAATTGTAACCAAGGTTACACTTGTATGCCAACTGTTATATAGGGTTCGTACAACGAACCACGGTGTTCAGACACGGAATCACAAAGTGATTCTTGGTCAAGCACTCGAGGCGCTTATGGATGACCAAAGTAATGTGTTGCTCACATCCCCATCCCTTACACATCACAAGGTGTAAGGGATGGGGATGTGAGCAACAAATTACTTTGGTCATAAAATTGTAACGTTTTTTAGGGAATTTAATTAAATGAGAATACAATTTATGGGTGTAAACTTTTCCACAATAAGCACACACGGGCTGTATAAAGGAACAGACGAATTTTGTGTCGGAAATGTGATGTTGAATTCGTTCGATTAGGACTGCGTTTCTTGTGAGTGCAGCCAAATTTAAAGAGATAACCTTATAGGTTTGGACGCGAATAACTAAAATGAACTTTTAAAATGTTTTGGCTCGTAAGATAAGCTCGAGGAAAATACGAATATTTTAGCCGATATATCTACATTTCTGATCTTCCTTGCTTTCA
The DNA here is from genome assembly GCA_013407085.1 of Atriophallophorus winterbourni. NCBI lineage: Eukaryota > Metazoa > Platyhelminthes > Trematoda > Plagiorchiida > Microphallidae > Atriophallophorus > Atriophallophorus winterbourni. The sequence continues at coordinate 27,923 of JACCGJ010015907.1, forward strand.
ATCCACTATTATTCTAAAATATGCTGATGACATTGCTGTTGATTTTGACCACCATAGACTTGCTGACTCTCCTACATCTGAATTAATTATCAATAACATTGGCCAGTGGTCATCCTCGCTCGTCTTAATGTTAAATCCTCACAGAGTCTCAAAATGGACCGACCATGTGACTACGCAGTACTTGAAGGTTAGAAGGTTATCATGTTACGCCTTACGTCTGCGTTCTTTAGCTGGTACTCCTGATGTAGTTAGATGTTTTGTTTTTTCTTGCATTGTTCCCATTGTAATCTACGCATCGCCTATAATTTTTCCTGGTCTTCTTGAAAAGGATTTTGTGATGATCAGGAGAGGAATCAAATTTCTTTCAAGATTTAGCTCTTGCTCTACCGAGTTAATTCGTGATATAATCGTCGAACGCCACTTTCGTGAATGTGACAGATTGGTCAGAGTCATAACGTCTGATAATGCGCACCCAATGCATGAAGTTCTTATGGCTTGCAAATCGTTCCCAGCTACGCGTAGTTTTTTTTCTTTTCAAGAATCAAGATTTTATGGTGATAAAAAGCTAATGCTTTACACGTACCATTGGATGACAACTATTGCAAAAAGAAAAATTTAATCAAAATCACATTGTTAATATTTTTCTGGGTTCATGTTGCTTCAATACACCGGGCCAAATTCAGGGTTTTGTTTGACGTATGCATCCAATTTCGATTTGAAAACACCAATTGTCGTTGCATTCACAACATCTTGCGGTAGCGCATTCCATAGAAAGCAGATACGCACAGAGAAGAAATAGCGACGACAATCAAGTCTTGAGTGCGGTATTTCGAGGCAACACGAGTGACTGCGTGTATTTCGAGGGGAGTTTACTTTTATTAGTTCGCTAAGCGGATAGTTTTCGATCCGCAGTATCTTGTATGCCAGAATCAGGTCGATCCTCATTCGTCTTCGTGTAAAATCACGCAAACCAAGGATGGCCATTAGCTCTTGATACGGGACCCGCTGCATCCCTTCAACTAACTTTGGAGCTTTGTGGTATATTCAATCCAGGATCTCGATGTCTTTACGCAACCACGGTGCCCAGGCTGGGATCAAATAATCCATCGTTGGATGGATGTAAGTATTTAAAATACGAGGAATTGTTTTGGGTGAGAACCGTCCGAAAATTCTTCTCAGGATTCCTAATATACCACATGCCCGATTAAACACTTTTCTACAATGCATATTCGGTTTCAGGTTATTAGTAATCCAAATTCCGAGGTCCTTTTCAGTGGTGGTCCAATTTAGGATATCGTGGCCTAGATGGTATGTATATTCGCAGTTACGGCCAAGCTGTAACATATGACATTTACGTAGGCTGAAAGGCATTTGATTCTCTAGAGACCAGCGATACAGAACATCCAAGTCGTTTTGCAGCATTAACCAATCTTCATTAGATCGGATTTGCTTCCATATTTTAATGTCATCTGCAAAAAGAACGAGCATGCATCGCACTATTTCATGTATATCATTTATATATAAGAGGAAAAGAATAGGTCCGAGCACTGAACCTTGAGGCACCCCGCTCGTGACATCGATACTTTTCGATAATACTCCGTCAATGCGAACTCGCACGTGCCGATCGGTCAAGTTAAGATATCGTCCCGTATGCAAGAACTGAGAAATTCGAAAATTCATTTATTCCTTACCTAGCTCGATATTTGGTTGATCATACAAAAGTTATTCTCGATTTGAGGAAGAAACTGACAGTATAATAACGGAAGTGGGATCATCCTTATTTGACATGTCTTTTTTTTTAAATGTACATTTTATTACGTGTGGTCGAATTAATTGTATCGCTGAAAATTCGTGTACTCGAATAAAGCCATTTTTATTCTTTCTTTCTTCTTCTTCTTCTTCTTCTTCTTCTTCTTCTTCTTCACCCTTATGCTCATTTCTTTGAAACAGGCACAGCAGAAGCATCGGTGATACGATAGTCATGTGCTCCATCTGTGTGCTAAGGAAATATTTGCAGATGGTCTAGCCATTCAAAATTGATCCTTATTAAATGTTGCCTTAAATGTTTGCGCTTGCAGAGATCTTTGATTCTCAATTGTTAACCAATCAAAGTCAGAATGCAATCTTTAAATAACAATCTAAGTTAATCAAGGTTATACATGTATGCCAACTGTTATATAGGGTTCGTACAACGAACAACTGTTTCAAGGCTCACTGAACCTGATCTTACTGTACCCACCTGACGACGGCAAACAGCCAGAAACCGGTAGTGGTGTGTAAGGGATGGGGATGTGAGCAACACATAACTTTGGTCATCCATAAGCGCCTCGAGTGCTTGACCAAGAATCACTTTGTGATTCTGTGTCTGGACATCGTGGTCCGTTGTACAAACCCTATATAACAGTTGGCATACAAGTTTAACCTTGTTTACCTTTAATCCACTGTTTCAAGGCTCACTGAACCTGATCTTACTGTCTACACCGGACAACGGCAAACTGCCAGAAACCGGTAGTGTTGTGTAAGGGATGGGGATATGAGCAACACATTACTTTGGTAATCCATAAGCGCCTTGGGCGCTTTGACCAATAATTACTTTGTGATTCTGTGTCTGAACATCGTGGTTCGTTGTACGAACCCTATATAATAGTGGCATATAAGTATACCTTTTTTTTACCACTTTAACACTGTTTCAAGGCTTACTTAACCTGATTTTACTGTCTACACCGGAAGACGGCAAACAGCCAGAAACCGGTAGTTGTGAGTAAAGGGTGGGGATGTGAGCAACACATTACTTTGGTCATCCATAAGCGCCTTGAGTGCTTTGACCAAGAATCAGTTTGTGATTCTGTGTCTTAACATTGTGGTTCGTTGTACGAACCCTATATAACAGTGACATACTAGCATAACTTTGTTTAACCCTTCATCACTGTTTGAAGGCTCACTGAACCTGATCTTACTGTCTTCACCTGAAGACAGCAAACAGCCAGAAACCGGTAGTGGTGTGTAAGGGATGGGGATGTGAGCAACACATCACTTTGGTGATGCATAAAGGCCTTGAGTGCTTTGACCAAGAATCTGTGTCTGAACATCGTGGTTCGTTGTACGAACCCTATATAACAGTGGCATACAAGCATAACTTTGTTTACCACTTCGGTTCTGGTAAGCTTAAACAGGTCGTCTACATTCAAATCATAACTTGACAATTATATGAGAGCTAAAGTATTGTGGTGCTCACATCCCCATCCCTTACACACCACTACCGGTTTCAGGCTGTTTGCCATCGTCAGGTGGATACAGTAAGATCATGTTCATTGATCCTTGAAACAGCGGAAAAGCGGTAAACAAAGTTATATTTGTATGTCACTGTTATATAGGGTTATTACAAATAACCACGATGTTCAAATACAGAATCACAAAGTGAATTCTGGCCAAGCGCTCGAGGCGCATATAAGAGACCAAAGTATTGTGGTGCTCACATCCCCATCCCTTACATTTATGTGAGCTAATTTCTTGGAACACACGCTACTGTGCGGACGTATTTTTCGTCACTCTGACAATTTTGATCATATCTTCGTTGCATCTGCACGGATTTATGCCATTTAAAGAATTCCGAGTAGCACTCAACGATGTCTATCGGATTTCATACTTTTCGATCGTGCAAGTCAACTTATCGCAAAGTTACCAGTTTGACGGGAAAAGAACATTTTGTTCACGCGCACAAAGTTTTTCCCAGTACCAGTTGTTCTACGGATTTTGCAATCACTGCAAAGGCCAAATTGAACTACAAGTTTCGATACCTTATTTCGTGTTCTATCTTCCGTGCTTAACGAATTATCGCGGATTAACTGTTCAATGCCGAAATCTCGCCAACGAACACTGCCAAATCACTCAACGGACAAAACACCCGTTATCGATCAACCGACAAGCCCTATGCAACCCACAAACATGTGCGAGCGTGTCACGGGATCCACTGCCCGGACCGCGAAAAATATCGATCCAGCTGTGACCGTGGGAAGTATTCAGGCGACGGCGACACTGAATCGTGGTGACCTCTGTATCACGTGTTTAAATCCGGTAAGCCTTGATACTGTTTCAGTTAAATGTGCTTTCTGCGGGTTCCACCAACACGTGTCATGTCACGAGACTTTAACTGCTGAGTGTGTAAGGCTAGTGAACGATAATGACTATCCATCTGTTTGTTATTTCTGTCATGCCTGTAGAAATTCAAATATAAATGGCAGTCGCAAGAGCATACATTCATCTGTTGGAAAAGTGTCTTATACAATAGAGAGTAGACTGTCGCAACTGGAAGCGGATCTTGCACGAGTGAAAAAAGGCTGTAGAGCCATTAATCACGCCTAAACCATGTAAACTGAACAAACGAATGCGCTCAACATTACCACCACCAAACCAATCTCTGGAAAAGGTTGAAATGTTGCAGCACAGCACCCAGCAGAGTGTTAAAAACGTCTTAAAGCCGAAACCATTCACATCGAAGGCCCCATTAGCGAAACTTGCCTCGGAATTCGGACGGAATTCCACCCGAGCTCATTAAATGCTGTAGATCAGCATAATTACAACCTCTTCACCATTTGCTCCTTCATTGCTGGCAAGAGAAGTGTGTCCCACAAGAGATGCCATACACAAATATCATCACGCTATTTAAGAATAAGTGGGATAGAGGCGACTGCAACAATTACAGCGAAATCTCCATTTGGAATGTTGTAGGCAAATTGTTTGCTAAATTCTTACAGATCAGAATTTAAGTTTTAGCTTATAGAATTTACACGGAATCTCAATGTGGCTTCCGCCGGGGAAGATCAACAGTTCACATGATCTTCTCCCAGAGACAACTTCAAGAAAAGTGTCGGGAACAGCGTGTGCTATTATACGGTTTTTATACTTAACGAAGGCATATGACTACGTCAGCGGGAAGGGTCTATACAAAATGCCTGATCTGATAGGCTACCCTTGAAAAGTGCACAAACTCTTTGATTCTTTCTAATCTATCACGAAGGGCTCAGTCCATTTTAACGGTTTCAGTTAAAAAGCCTTTAAAATTCGCCGAGGGGTCAAACAAGGGTGTATGCTAATCTATAGAAACCATATAGGCGAGCAATGAATCAGGTCAAACTTTTCCATTTTCACACCTATGAGGATCGTCCTAACAAGTTGCGTCTTTATCAACTGATACATTGACTTCGACGCTTGAATCTCGTTTTTACCCGCCGGATTCCACTTTGATTTTCCGGTTCAACATTACAACAGACACTAGAAGTACTCGCTGTCATAGCCATCAAGTTTAAAACCTGAAGACAGTGCGGCTCCGGGCGAAAGTCACGTTGTCCATTCGGGTGGTCAACGCACGGTATGCGTTGCTCCACATTATTCCAGTGAAACTTGTCTGCAACGGTTGTCACATTGATTTCATTTGTCAACCGATCTTCTATCAAAGAGTACGTTTTAATAACCCAACTTAATAAGCGCGTTTCATCAAGCTTAGAAAAGTAGCATATACTTCGACTTCGGAGGACATTGCGCATCATGTAATCCTTCAGATGTTGTTCTCGCTCAGACCGTTAACAATCTTGATGACTGTGAATTTTGGTGTGCGGACGTAATTTTTGTTGCTCTGACAATTTTGGTCATAACTTCGTCGCTTCTGCTCGGATTTATACCATTTAAAGTATTCCGTGTATCACTCGACAATACCTATCGGAGTTCATACTTTTCGATTGTGCAAGTTGAATTACGGCAAACTTAGCTGTTTTTACGGGAAATACCATTTTGTTCACGCGAACAAAGTTTTTTCCAACACTAACTATCCTACGAATTTCGATATCGTTGGAAAGATCACAGTGCGATACAGGTTTTGATACCGTATTTCGTTTCCTATCTTCCGTGGTTCACAAGTTATCGCGGATATTGTTCAATGCCGAAATCTCGCCATCGAGCTCTGTCAAACCATTCAATCGACAACACACCCACTATGGAACAGCCAGCAAGCCCTGTGCAGCCCGCAAACATGTGCGTACGTGTCACTAGATCCACTGCACCGACAAAGAAAAAAATCGATTCAGCTGTGACCGTGAGAAGTACCCATGCGACGGCGATTCAGTGTGACCTCTGTATCACGTGTCAAGACCCGGTAAGCGTTGATTCTGTTTCGGTTAAATGCATATTCTGCGGGTTTCACCAACACGTGTCATGTGATGTGAATTTGACTGATGATTGCGTGAGACTTGTAAACGATGAGAGATACCCATCCGTTTGTTATGTGTGTGCTAGCTGTAGACATTCCAAGAAAGATGTCCGCAACAACAGTAAAAACTTGACGGTTGGTAAAGAGCCTAACGAAATGGAGAGTAGACTGTCACATCTGGAAAATCAGTTTGCACAAATGAGAAACTCAATTGAGCTACTGATCAAGCCAACAACGAAGGCTCCAGAACATTCAACCTCACCTCTAAACACCACTAGTGCAACTAAATATTCTGAAATATTGCTACAAGACACCAAAGAGATCGATACAACCGAGTCAAAATTAAAGCCGTCCTCCTCAAGTGTTGTGTTTGAGAAACCAGCCTCAAAAAAGGTTTCGCTTAGCATTATTTGTACCAATGTGCCAGAGGCATCTGAGACACTATTTTCGACTAGACAGCAGCATGACTTGACCAAATGGTCGGAACTGTGCACTAGGATGGGTGTAAAAACAATCACTCCGGTTTCACTGACCCGCTTGACTCGTGCTCCCAAAGCGCCGCACCAAGATAAACCAAGATTGCTCAAGGTAGTGTTGCAGAGTGAAAAAGAACTAGAAGATGTACTTTTATCTGCATACTTGTTGCAAGACGGTGAACAAAACACGCCACGTATCTTTGTTGACATACCCTGGTCAGAACGGGTAAAATCGGCACTAAACAGGAACACTGGGAAAGTAAACGAGCGTGACAGACGTAGTCTTATAATCCTGAACGTTCCTGAAGCTGCTGCCAGTTCAGACGCAAAGTGCAACTCGAAACACGATATACTACAATGGAAATTTATTAGCGATACTATCCAAACGAACAATACTGCTGTTATCGATACTTTTCGGATCCCGACATCCCCGAAATACGAGGGTAACGCTCCGCGCCCCCTTAAACTGACACTGCTGACAGACAGTATGGCTGATACCGTTCTTAAACACTGGAAGCAATTTCGTTACAAATTGCCCCGAGACGTGAGGCTAAGTGTGCCCAAGCGTGTTCCCTCACTGAAACCCAGAGAACCATCGCAACCACAGCCTGATTGTAATCTTGTTATTGACCGTCCAAATGTTACCCCAAAAAACGAAAAGGGTCCGGCTCATCGCGAGTCGGACCAATAGCTACAGTACACGATTCGACATTGTGTAAGACAAATACGATCAGGTGCATATATACAAATGCTCAGTGTTTAACTAACAAATTAGCTGAACTATGTGAGCTTTGTGATAGACTTTCACCCGATTTGGTTGCAGTTACAGAGACTTGGTTCCAGCCCTGCATGACTGATGCTGAGCTTTTGATTCCGAAAATGTCACTACTTCGTCGCGATCGTGATCGAAGATCCGGTGGTGGAGTTGCAGTCTACTATCACGAACGTTTAGCGCAGTGTAACGTCATCGATCATCCTGACCTCAGCCTTCCTGATACGATGTGGTGTTCAGTAAAACTAGTCAATGGAGATGAATGTACGATCGGCGTCATTTACCGCTCACCATCATCCGAAAGCTCATACAATGATAAGCTCATCGAATCATTGCAACACATCACAAGATGCCAGACTATGCAATTGCTAATCATTGGCGATTTTAATCTCCCGCATCTGTTTTCGAAGGTGAGCACTCCCTGCATTCGTTTGAACATAAATTCAAGGAGGTTATAGAATTTGCTTCACTACACAATCACGTTAACCAGCCAACTCGCTGGCGGGGTCTTGACCAACCTTCAACCCTTGACCTTGTCTTAACGCCTGAGGCAACCGCAGTAGAGGGTATACAATACCTGGCACCACTGGGGAAGAGTGATCATGTTGTGCTTTTGTTTGATTATGTATGTAGTGCGGAACGATTGTGTAAACAGACGAAAGTCATAAGGAAAATACAATTTGAATCCTTAAATATCAGTCTCCGGGATGCACACACTCATGAGTTTGATTCAATGGATCCTGGCTCATATTACAATTCGTTTCTAAATTATCTCAATTCGAAGATTTACGAAAACTCGATTTTTGTACCACACAAATGCAGCTACAATAACCAGTTTGTTATTCGGAGTAGAACGAAGAAATGGTTAGCTGTTAAGCGAGAGTCTTGGGTAACTCATAAGAAGTTTGGTACGGAAGAAACTTGGAAACGATTCTGTAAGATACGGAATCAAGTCACTACTCTTGTAAGAGAAGATCGCATGCAATTCCAATGGAACTTGCTTAAAGAATGGAAAAGAATCCTAAGCTTCTCTACAAGATAGTAAATGAACGATCAAAGATCAAACCAGGTGTATTCTCTGTACTAACACCTCATGGATTGACCCACACTGCCCAAGATACCGCCGACGCTTTAGCAACGTTTTACTCATTTGTCTTCAATCCCAAGCGTTGTATACCATATCAACTTTCATCAAGTTCACCACATTTCGAATTATTAAGTGAAATGACTATCAACGAATACATGGTTGGGCGGGAACTTTGTCGACTAAACGAAAAGAAGTCCCCTGGCGCAGACAAAATTACCCCCGCCGTACTTCGCAGGTGTCGCGTTGCTTTGACTGCTCCTCTCACTCGCATATTCAATCTCAGCTTAAATGAAGGAAAATACCACCGCAATGGAAAGCAGGGATGATAACTCCTATTTATAAAGGCGGTAGCCGTTCAGACACAGCAAACTATAGACCGGTAACGTTACTTCCGGTGATCTCCAAATTAATGGAACGCATTGTGACTGCGCGCATAAGAGAACATTTTGAAAACCAAAATATTTTGACCGCAGCACAACACGGTTTTCGAAGAGGTCGCTGTTGCTTATCTAACCTCCTTACAACGTTCGAGGATTGGACCAAGGCACTAGACGAAGGTGAGGCTGTACATGCTTGCTACATCGATATTTCCAAAGCTTTCGATAGAGTCAACCACGACATCTTAATTAAAAAGCTCGAATCCTATGGAATAACGGGAATATTGCTGAATTGGATAAGGGACTATCTTACTGATAGACACGTCCAAGTTCGCGTTGGCAGCACCTTATCTAGAAAAATAGACGTCACGAGTGGAGTTCCGCAAGGCTCGGTGCTTGGACCTCTTCTATTCTTGGTGTATATGAACGATATAGTAGAGGATATTGGATGCAACGTGATACTATTTGCCGATGATATTAAAATTTGGAAACGTGTCAGGTCTGTTAATGACTGTATGGCATTACAACAGGATCTAAGCATCTTATTTCGTTGGTCCCAGTTAAATGAGTTACCATTTAACCCTGCGAAATGTAAAATGCTGCAGCTTGGGAAATCTCTGCACCACACGTATCAGCTTGGCACGCAAGATCTCGTCTGGACCACAGCAGAAAAAGATCTGGGTATCTGGGTTTCGTTTAACCTTAAGCCTGGACAGCATTGCCGGATGGTGTACAATAAAGCTTGCCGTATCTTGAGTCTTCTCAAAAGAATATTCCGGATTTTTACGCCCGAAACCCTACCCCGGGTAATTAACACGTATATACGTCCTGTTATGGAATATTCCATCCAAGCCTGGGCACCATGGCTGAGGAAGGATATCGAACTACTCGACAGGATTTATCATCGTGCTACAAAGTTGGTCTCCCGGTACAGAAATTTGCCTTTCACAGAGCGAATGTTAAAACTGAACCTACAAGATTTTACCCAACGGCGGATACGTAGTGACCTTATGTTGACCTTCAAAATCCTGCATTCTGTAAACCATCCCCTTAAACACTTGCTAAAGCCCAATGACCTTACTAGAACACGAACACATTCAAAGGCTTTAAGCATTCCGCATTCTCGATTGGATATACGTCGTAATTTTTTCTCCGTAAGAATTTGTTTCACTTGGAACTATTTGCCTGAAAAAATCACACGATCAGAATCTGTTGAGGATTTCGCTTCCAAACTCGATGAGTTTATGACGAACCATGCGGTATGCGAATGTCCCTATTGATTTTTGAGATATTTTATATTTTTTATATATATTTTTATATGTTCCATATACCTTGTCATCCTATGGTTACTGTTAAGCTTGTTGCTTTTTCTACCATACAATTTTCTGAGTTCTGAGTTCTGAATCATCGTCATCGGACTTCTTTGTGCTTTCTAATTTTGTATCGTTGCGGAAAGTGGTTATCTGCATGTCATCCGAAAGGTCGAGGTAAGCAATCATACTCTCTGAATTTCGCACATCCACAAAATGAAATACATATGGTACATCGTACGACGGTTATGAGCAAATTTTTAAGATGATCTCATTCTTGCATGCAAAGTTCTTACAACTAATTCCCAGCCATTGCATATCTTATGTCAAATAATTCTGTTAGCAACACCAAAGGTCATCGTTACAAGTTGGAAAAACCCCAGAAAATGAATGTGCCCAGTTATTTTGGTTTGATTCACGTGTGGCAAGTTGTTTTTCAAATACACAGCTTGACTCATTCGCGCGACCGATGTTTTGAGTGAATTTTTGCATTCACCGAGTAATAAGAATCAATTCAAATCGATTACACGTCTATAATATTGTATTAATAACTTGACAACGTGATATTACATAGTTAATTGCTTTTTCAACCTTGATCAAAATACGAAAATAGCACATTTTGGCATAGGATTAGTCATTCTTTGGTTCATTGTGGCTGAACTCGTGAAAAACAAAAAAGATAAAAAACAAATTACATAATCATTGTGCATACTGATTGAACTTTTGAAAAAAATGTTGTTTTTTTACCAGAAATTGGCAAGACGTTGATAACGCAGTTCTTTTTATAGACGCAATTTTGTTAAGGACCCACACGGAAAGTCATAACTAATATGAGAGCTACGTGCTGAACAACGATGTCATTTCTAGATGGTTGTAGTTTTATTATGACTTAGTGGTTAATTTACGTCGCATGGTTTATATGCGGTTGAAATGGATGCATTTTTATGTATTAATTTAGATTTATGTTGGAAAAACCGTAAAACCATCCGGAATACAATAGAATGTTCATATACAATTTAAACAAAATATAATTTCGTGTCAGCATCAATGAGGTTAAAAGAGGAGCGAAACGAAAACCAAGTTTGAAAGGGAGTGGGGAAATGTAGGTGTGAAATGAATGTTTGTATAAAAAAATTCCAATTGTGTCAATGGGGAACAATAAGGGTTTTAAATATGTGGGGTGAACACGGTATTACTCAATATGAAATTGTAACGTTTTTTAGGGAATTTAATTAAGTGAGAATACAATTTCTGGGTTTAAACTTTTCCACAATAAGCATACACGGACTGAATATAAGAACTGACGAAATTGTTGTCGTAAGTGTGATGTTGAATTGGTCAGATTAGGACTGCGTTTTCTAAGATGTTCGAGCAGAGCTTTGTACTAGAAACTTGGAAAATTGCCCTGATTATTCCGATTTACAAGGGTGGTAAAAGAAATGATCCTTTAAACTATCGCCCGATAGCATTATTACCAGTGCTATCCAAAGTAATGGAGTCCATAATAGCTGATGCCTTACGGAATCACTTTGAGATTAATAATTTAATCTCTGAGGCACAGCATGGATTCAGGAAAAAACGATCCTGTCTGACAAACTTGCTATTAGCAAAAGAATCTTGGTCTGAGCTACTGGATGCCGGCCACTCCGTGGACGTAATTTATATCGATTTCTCAAAAGCCCTTGATCGTGTGAATCACGAAATACTTTCGTCGAAACTACTCACCTACGGAGTACAGGGTAAACTCCATGCATGGATTAAAGAATGGTTGATATCTCGTGAGATGTACGTGATAGTCAAAAACGAACTATCCGAGTCGATTAAAGTTGCCCGTGGTGTCCCACAAGGATCAGTCCTCGGACAGCTTTTGTTTTTAATATATATAAACGACTTGCCTACTGTATTACAGTCGTCCGTGCTTATTTTCGCTGATGACGCAAAGCTTTGGCGCAAGATAGACTCCACAGACGACAAGCAGAACCTGCAACGGGATCTCGATATGATTCACACTTGGTCCATAGACAACGAAATGCCCCTGAATGCTTCGAAATGCAGCCTATTGTCTCTCAACAGCAAGTCGAGCAAAGAATATTATCTTGGTCGCACTGTTAATAAACCCGCCTCCTCCGAAAAAGATTTAGGTGTGATTATCCAATCAGACTTAGGAAACTCAATGCAATGTCGACTGGCTGCCTGCAAAGCTAAAAACAACTTGGGTCTCCTTAAAAGAGTCCTAGGTTCGTTTGACCCCAATATTGCCTGCAAATTCATTTCAACGTACATCCGTCCTCATGTTGAATATGCTATACCGGCATGGGATCCTTGGTTGAAAAAAGATATTCTGCTATTAGAAACTCCACAGCGCAGAGCGACAAAACTTGTCCTGGGACTATCAAATTATTCATACGAAACGCGACTTAAATTATTGAATTTGCATTCGGCTGAATACAGACGGAAACGATGAGCACTTATATTCATTTGGACAGTGCTTAATCAAACAAATCATCCTTGCGGTCATTTGTTTCATCTTTCCCATAACACACATCTGCGAGGTCACCAATTAAAACTTACCAACAGCATAGCAGGTTGAACTGCCGCAAATATGCATTTTCCGTTCGCAATGTGCAACTGTGGAACAGTTTACCTACTCATGTGGTACAATCTGGAACCGTTGAAGTTTTCAAGAAATCACTAGATATCCACATGGACAAGTGTTTTTGTTATGTTTGACAATAATCTAACAATATTTTGATATTTTTTACCATCCAACCCGATGTACATTTTTGTGGGGCTTGTAAAGCATAGCTTTTTACCTGCATATAATCTATGAATAATCTATGAATAATCTATGAATAAATTTAAAGAGGTGCCCGTATAGGTTTGGACGCGAATAATTAAATTGAACTTGGAAAATGTTTTTGCTTTACAGAGCAAACCGCAAGCTGGAGGAAAATGCGAATATTTTAGCCGATCAAAGTACTTATGCGCTTTTATTTAAAACAGGCACAGCAAAAGCATCAGTGACACGATAGAAATGTGCTCGAACTGTGTGTTGAGAACATATTTGGAGATGGTCGAGTCATTCAAAATTGAACATTATTAAATGTTGCCTTAAATGTTTGCGCTTGAAGTGATCCTTGATTCTCAATTGATAACCAACATAAGTCAGAATGCAATCTTCCAATAACTATCTAACCTAGTCTTATACGGATCGAAAGGTCGTGAACTAAATCACTTTACCAACAGCTAACTTCATGTTTCACAAGTGGAAATTTTGTAATTTCAGAACTCAGAACTCAGAAAATTTTATGGTAGAAAAAGCAGTAAGCTTAACAATAACCAATCGCATATGAAGATGGATTTCATAGCGACGTCAAAATCATCAGATGCTTGAGAAAGAAAATTGTCATAAACAATGAAATGCAGGGACTGAGATAAGATTCGAATGCCTAGAATAGTGCTAGTCGTGCGAAAAAGAGCAATTCAGCGGCGGCAGAAAACGGATTCGGAAGCTAGATCTCAAAAGCATCAATGGTAGAATTACAATGCCCAACAAAGTTATGTTTGTATGAAACTGTTATATAGGGATCGAAAAACGAACCACGATGTTCAGACGCAGAATCACAAAGTGATTTTTTATCAAAGCATTCAAGGCGCTTATGGATGACCAAAGTAATGTGTTGCTCACATCCCCATCCCTTACAAAACAATACCGGTTTCCGGCTGTTTGCCGTCGTCAGGTAGAGACAGTAAGATCAGGTTCAGTGAGCCTTGAAACAGTGGTTAAGTGGTAAACAAAGTTATGGTAGTAGTCTGTAAGGAATGGGAATTTGAGCAACACATTACTTTCGTCATTCATAAGCGCCTTGAGTGCTTTTGCCAATAATTACATTGTGATTCTGTGTCTGAACATGGTGGTTCGTTGTACGAAACTTATATAGCAGTGGCATACAAGGATAGGATTGTTTACCACTTTGCAACTGTTTCAAGGCTCACTGAACATGATCTTACTCTCTGCATCTGACGACGGCAAACAGCCGGAAACCGGTAGTGGTGTGTAAGGAATGGGGATGTGAGCAACACATTACTTTGGTCATCCATAAGCGCCGCGAGTGCTTTGATCAAGAATCACTTTGTGATTCTGTGTCTGAACATCGTGGTTCGTTATACGAACCGTGTTTAATAGTGGCATACAAGCATAACTTTGTTTACCACTTTAACACTGTTTCAAAGCTCACTGAACCTGATCTCACTGTCTCCACCTGACGATGGCAAACAGCTAGAAACCTGTAGTGGTGTGTAAGGGATGGGGATGTGAGCAACACATCACTTTGGTGATGCATTAGGGCCTTGAGTGTTTTGACCAAGAATTACTTTGTGATTCAGTGTCTGAACATCGTGGTTCGTTATACGAACCGTGTTTAATAGTGGCATACAAGCATAACTTTGTTTACCACCTTAACACTGTTTCAAGGCCCACTGAACCTTATCTTACTGTCTCCACCTGACGATGGGAAACAGCCAGAAACCGGTAGTGGTTTGTAAGGGATGGGGATGTGAGCAACTTATTACTTTGGTCATCCATAAGCGCCTCGAGTGCTTTGACCAATATTACTTTGTGATTCTGTGTCTGAACATCGTGGTTCGTTGTACTAACCCTATATAATTATGGCGTACAAGCATAACTTTGTTTACCACTTTAACACTGTTTCGAGGCTCACTGAACCTGATCTTACTTTCTCCACCTGACGACGGCAAACAGCCAGAAACCGGTAGTGGTGTGTAAAGGATGGGGATGTGAGCAACACATTACTTTGGTCATCCATAAGCGCCTCGAGTGCCTGACCAAGAATCACTTAGTGATTCCGTGTCTGAACATCGTGAAGTCTACCTGTTGTGCGAACGTAATTTTTGTTTCTCTGACAATTTTGGTCATAACTTCGTTGCTTCTGCTCGGATTTATAGCATTTAAAGTATTCCGTGTATCACTCGACGATACCTATCGGAGTTCATACTTTTCGATTGTGCAGTTTTTACTGGAAATACCATTTTGTTCACGCGAACAAAGTTTTCCCAACACTATCCTATGAATTTCGATATTGTTGGAAAGATCACAGTGCGATACAGGTTTTTCAAGATTCAAGATTCAAGATTCAAGAATTTATGGTCACAGAAAGCACATAGCTTCACAATTACCATATCATCGTAAATATTCGTTCAGGAAATAGGTATAAAATAAACATGTAATGTCAAGTATAGTAAAGTTGTGTAGTTACCATGAGTCAATACGCAGGTGTCGTCAAATCATTATGCAACAAATAAGTATCCAAATTTCGAATAAACGTTTCGATGATGGGAGAGATGACAAGGGTTTCGGGATGAAATTCCAAAGGAAACAGACACGTACACAATAAAAATATCGGCGACAGCTGATACGGGAGTGGGGAATTTGCAGTGTCGCTGAGTGGCTGCGTGTATGTCGTGACTCACGGTATTCGAGTCGTGTAAGGAAAGAATTTTGTGCAATGTGTATGTATAATCGTATTCATCGATTAATCTGTCGCATTCACAAAATCGTTCATTAACGTGAAGGTTTATGTCAAATAAATCCGCGGATACACTTTAATTTTGCCATACACTCAACGCTTCTGTTGAGTGATAACGATCACGTTTTGCTTCCAGAACTGCAAGCATTGTTTTATACTAAAATACGCTCAAAGTAAAGTGTTCTGGTCTATTTTAGGGAGATATTTATTGTTTGCAAGGATTCCAAAAATAGACAGCACGAATCCAATGCCAATCACCGGGGTCTTAGTCCTATTTCGGTAGTTCATATATGGATTACGTGCATTTTGCAACACTGTTCGAGTAATTATATGAGATAAACGAGTGCATGAGAAAGTGGGTTCCGGCTTTCAAATGTTGCATGGTACATTCTGTTTTTATATTCGATATACACATGCGTATTCAAAACAGCGGTCCCGTTTACCAAAAACCCCCAGAGAAATTCCATGCAATAGATCGCCAAAAATTTTAAACTGTCTGATGTTTCTAACATGTTTAAACAGTGTGTTTGGATCTCAAAAGCATTATATGGACTCACCACCGCGTTGTATATATTTGATGGGTTCAAACAAACTCGATCGCTTTCGATAGAGCTGCATGCATTTTTCGATCAAGCCAATTACTTTTACCTCATAATCCGATGTATTTCTCGTACCATCCTAATCTATAGACGAGCAAGTATAGATGTGTAGATTTTTATTGTGAATGTTTCTAAGTTATCATTATTGATTCCCAAATGTTTTGCAACTTTAGGACTCATGCCCCCAAAAACAACAAATTTCAATTTCAAACCCAACTGAAGTTAACATTATAATTTCAAAGATTGAAGATATATCGTGCAGAAATTCATTTATTATCGCAACTAATACGTGTTTGGTTTACACATAGGAACGTTTGGCCCTTATCAATTATGAATAGGAACTTATTATTGAAGTGTGGCAGATGCATGATTTGCTGAAAGAGATGGCAATATACAAAAGATAAGTAATCATAATAATAAAGTATAAATTAAAATATTGTAAAAGTAGTTTACTTTATTAAATTATCCGTTAGCAAATTCTAAACAAAAACACCCCGTGTTAATTCTGGGCTCATAAATTTTTGTTAGTTCGAAGCTTTTCAAGAAGATGGGAACTGTAGTGTGATGTTTATGTGCGAGGGTGAAATCGTCTTACTGTCCACTGTCCAGTTGTCCCAGGCATTCAAATTATTAAATTTTTTGAAAACTTCACTATCATTCAATGCATATTTTGTACAATAAAGGTAAACCAGAATTCCAAACGAAACCGCAATCATTGAAATTTGCGATTGGACAAAGTCTTCAACTTTCGTGCGATTATTCAAAGAGCGCTGGGAATATTCAGACTGAAATTGGTTGGTTGAAAGACGGAATTCCAATTATCACATCGCCTACAACTAAAATTATGTCGAACGGAAAGGTTTGCTACATATATCAACTAATTAATTTTCACTTGAAAAATGTTGAAAGATGTTTGCGAACGATCGAGTAGCTGTTTTTATGAAACCAATTTTAAAAGCAATTGATTGGAAAAAAATTTGATGACGTTTTTCACTCATGAATCAGAAGCTTCGTCAGATCAAAGTTATTTGTCAGAACAGACAACGCCATTAAATAGCACGTTTTATGTTTGGAGTACCACTCTTGGTCTTACAAAGCATCTAGGCTTCAAGAAAATTGCTCTAACCGGTTGTTTTTCTAATTTTGTTCTTTATAATTTCGATTTCATTATCAAGAATATGAACTTTTATGCCTTATTCACATGCCATTTTGGCCAGGATGTTCAAAAAACGCGTATAGAAGGTAGAAATATTCAATTCACTATAAATTGTTGTCGATTAACGAAATCTCGCTAAAATTGTTTCCGAGAGTTTCTCTTCCATTTCCAATATTTAAAGAGTTCACGTGATTTAGCATTAGATTCAAAATACAGAAAATACTTTTTTCAATTCGCTTCAGAGGCTATCACATGGGTTGCACAATATATTCTATTCTCATATTATAAGACGTTTGGTGTCCAAAATGCAATATATCGAACGTGTCAATTGCTAATTACAATTTCGTTGATTTAGTGAGTGTTAGTGTTGGCTTAATAGCCAGAAGACAACTTTTGTAGAAGCTCATTTTCGAAGTAGCTCAGGTGATTTTCAAAAGCAAATCTTCAAAATCTTAAGACGAAATAATTGGCAAAGGCCTTAGACTACAAGCTATTGTGAAAATTGAAATCAAATTATTAATTGACATCGGTTACAACCATCTTTCATGTGTTTTCTGAGTGAAATATTATTTGATTCCGATTTAATCATAAAGCATTAATTTTAACGTTTTTGAAGAAACATTTTATTTGATAGTTTAGCGAATTCTTAAGCATCTAACTGTCATCAATCAACTGGTCTAATAAACTCTATAAGAACGAGTTTCCCAAACACATATAAATCTTTTGAAGCTTTGAAATAACAAACTAATCATAAATTCCTTATCTTCTCACAGATTCTCGAGCTGCGGAATATATTGGAAAACAAGCCGTTCGTGATTCAATGTAGATTGTCCAACCGCCACGGATGGACGATATATAACGCTAAAATGGCTTACGATGTAGCCGTCTTTTCGGTTATCCCTGACTCCACATCAACCGTTTTTGCGTTACAAGGTCAGCGAGTCGAACTTCATTGCGGTATTCAAGGTGAACCTGAACCAACTTACACTTGGCAGCCAGCCAACGACGATGCTCAGACAGATGAACGTTACGTTATACCGGTAAATTGATAAAATAACTTGTGAACGGCTTTCGCAAATCCATTTAAACTTAGACAACAAGATTCTCATCTTAAAATTAAATTACGTTAATATTGATTATTAGAATAAACTGCTGATAATAACAAGGCCATCATGCAATTTGAATTCCTAATGTAAGCCTTAGCGAGAAAAAACTGGAGGTAATAAAGCAAAGGTAAATATTTGGGAGGTTCATTCCATAAAAATTGTATGAGTGATGCGCAATTATATTCCCTACGTAATGGGCAATCACCGTTGTCGAACATGGATGTACATTACCAGCACATGATGGCTTGATGCTACGCAGCCTCAGAATGACTGAACAGTCCGTTTCTAAAGTGACAATCTTACCTGTTGAACTCACAGCGTTTTGCAGTACTCGGTAAATCGGCGTCAGTTGAAATCTTGCAGCGTGATCGACGTTCACCAGTCGAGTGTTGTATTTGCTTTTCCTGATGTTTGCACAGGTCTTTGGGCCTTACATTTGCCAAAATGTCATATACATCCATTATGAAAAACGTTGTTCAAAATTAGATTGACATATTCAATATAATTGATTAAACAACGTCATAATTATGTTAAATAGGCCGCAACGAAATCTTTGGAAAACGTCTACACATGCTTAGCCAGAAACAATCAAGGGACTTTCAATCGAGGGATTACTTTTCTGCTTGCCGATTCCCCGGGCCCACAAGTGGCGTTCTCTCCGCCAAATGGACGGTGGTCAGCCATGCCGTCATATACCGTCGCAGATGTCAACAAGGTAGTGATTTTTTCACCCGGAAGCTACGAAATACACTGCGTGAAAGAGTCCGGAAATTCTGCCACATTTACAAGGAGGTAAAATAAAATCTACTGGTTCGAACAATCTAGATAAAACAACAAATGTCCGTTTCAAGATTTAAACAGCTCAATTGTTTGCATTTCCATCACGAAACGTTTTCAGCTGTACCTACTCATCATGTAGGGAAATATTAGGTTCCGCATGCACATGAAACAGTGGAAAAATGAACAACAAATTTCGCTTGTATGTCCATGTTTCAGATTTTTGAATTTGTTAGAATTTCTTCTGAATCTGTATTGGTGGATAATAATAATTTGAAATAATACTATGCATTTTTAGGTATGCATTACTGAATGAAATAATTAATGATTAAAGCCTTGTATCAACATCGCACAAATGTTTCCAGTAAAAAAGGCTAATTTTACCCATATTCTTTCACTTTAATTTCACTAAGGATAATTTTATGCGTATGATGAAGTTGTGAACTAGGTCGTAATGACCAGCAAGTTTCATTAATATCATAAAAAAGCAACATTTGATCTCACGCAAGACACGAATGTAAACTGTGTGATTGCCTTAAGCGCATATTGTTGCCGTGAATAATGAAAAATGCAAACATGGTCATGGAAATTGACACGAAAGGCATTTCAATATACGGCGATGGGTTCACTTTCATCAACCGGTCCATTTCCAAAGATTACTAAAAGTTCTTATTGCAGAGTTGAAAGAAATGATTATTGTTACCGTCAATCTTGGGCAAAGCACGGTTGTTTTCGCAACTTCCATTAAACGGAGACATGTTGACCGCTTACTAATAGAGAGTTGAACGAATGCGAAATCAAGATTTGTTCTCTGCGCCGCTGTTACCATGCGATTTGTTGTGATAGTCAATTTACTACCAACGGGTTCACTGGGGGAACCCACCAGTAGCTTTTGCGAAATCAGAGGTAGTATCGCCTACGCGGACCTGGAAGGATCTATCATGAACAGAAATGCTCATTTTTATTCATTTGCATCGCACACACACTGAAAAGCAAAACTTTTGTGTTTAACCGATTTTTGTAAATTTTGTTTCAATGAAGTAGTTTACTCGATTGGATTCAAAAAGCTCTCAACATATTTCCATGCAAATCAAATTAGCTTCACGATTGCTCGCATTTGGAATCGAAAATGTTTGTCGAGATTTTTCTGAAAAGCACCAGATCCGGCGAATTGATGATGCACAAAAAATAAAAATAATAATGATGATAATAAAACATTATAGCGCTTTTGCGAAACATCAAAATAGCGCATGTAAATGTAAGCATACATTTAACGTAAATCATATGATTCTTATTCGCATGATGTATTTTAAATATTATATATTATCCCCAAATAATTTTCATGTTTTCACCTTCGAAGGACTCCTACGATGACCGTGGTTCGAGACTTTTATGCAATGACTTTTACGAACGTTGAATCAAAGCAAGTCGAAGATTATGAATGTAAGAACTCCGATAACGTGAATATCGGATTACCGTTGCAAATAATTAAGATCAAAGGTGCGTCAATATTAAAATACAATTCAGTTGTAGATAATTAAGAATAAAGTCGTACGCCTAGTATTGCTCATTAAAATTTATAAATTGTAAACTCTACTCCGATATGAAAGGTATATTTGGTGGTCATTATTTCTGTTTTAATTTTTTTTTCTTTTTTAATTTTTTTTAATTTAATTTCTAAAAACATCATAAGTTTCACGGGAATAAAAATTCCCACAATTTCAACCAACCATATTATAAAATCAAAAAACAACCGAAATGTTTATTTTTCAATTCACCATATCATCTAGAGACGTACACTTTGGTCGTACGATGATCATACCTGTCAAGAGAATATCAGTACATCACTTTAGTTGATTAATCAAAGGCTCTTCTAAGATTCAAAGTAATTCAAAGTAATTCAAAGTTTTAATGGTCCAAAAAGTAAATACTTTACGGTAACCACAGATTAAAAATATAGGGAATTCATAAAAACAACACAAATGTTTTGTATACATGGAAAGTCATCACGTGTATTCAGGTGCAAGGTTGGGTTTGTTCAACATATACTTGTCAAGTTCAGCCTCGAACATGTTCAGGCTCGTTGCGCAAATTATATGTGGGGGCAGGGAGTTCCATAGAAAACAGACTCTGACAGCAAAGAAAAACCTTCGACAATTTGATCTGGAGTGTGGAATAATTAACTTGTATCCATGCGATCTGCTACCACGTGCTTCTCGCCGATGAAACAGGTGTTCAAGTGGGTGATCTACTGTATGCAGAATGTTGAAAAGCAGTATCAAGTCACCCCTGAGACGACGTTACGAAAACTCAAAGAGGTTGAGTGTAGCAATCCGCTCCTCGTATGGTCTGTTGTATAGCCCGGTCACCAGTTTTATAGCGCGGTGGTATACCCGTTGCAGCAAGGTCATGTCCTTTTGTAACCATGGGGACCATGCTTGAACAGCATACTCCATTGTTGGTCTAATATAGGTGTTAATTATACGTGGGAGTATCTGCTTTGAGAAACGACCAAAGATCCTTCTGAGCAATGCTAAGATTTGGCAGGACTTTTTGTATACAACAGAACAGTGCCGTGAAGACTTAAGGTTACTGCTAATCCACACGCCCAGGTCTTTCTGTTCAGTAACCCATGAAAGTTGCTGAGATCCCAGAGAGTACGTGAATTCGAATGATTTACCGACGTTCAACATTTTACATTTTTGGATGTTGAATGGTAAGCAGTTCCGCAAGGACCAATTATGAAGTGCTTCGAGATCTTTTTGGAGAATTCGTCAATCATCTATGGTGCGTATGTTAGTCCACACTTTGATGTCATCTGCAAATAAAATGATTTTGCTGCCTACGATTTCGGTCATATCGTTCGCGTACACGAGGAAGAGTATTGGCCCCAAGACTGAGCCTTGAGGTACGCCACTTGTAA
This sequence comes from Atriophallophorus winterbourni, assembly GCA_013407085.1. NCBI lineage: Eukaryota > Metazoa > Platyhelminthes > Trematoda > Plagiorchiida > Microphallidae > Atriophallophorus > Atriophallophorus winterbourni. Next base: position 50,254 of record JACCGJ010015907.1, read on the forward strand.
TTTCTACTGGGCTGGATAGTGCCCCATCAACTCAAATTTCTGAAAACATCATAAGTTTCACGGGAATAAAAATTCCCATAATTTCAACCAACCATATTATAAAATCAACAAACAAGAGTAATGTTTATTTTTCAATTCACCATATTATCTGGGTACATATACTTCGGTCGTACGATGATCATACCTGTCAAGAGAATATCAGTACATCACTTTAGTTGATTAATCAAAGGCTCTTCTAAGATGCAAATTGATTGATTCTATCTCGCCGGGTTAACACTGGTGAAGCGAATAAAGCCCTTGAGGAGTTCTCAGATGTCTGCACGGTTTCTCAGGACGTGTCTCTAAATGCTGGCTGGAGTGTCTTGTGAACAGATTACGCGATTGTAATCAAAATCTGTAGACAAAAGTTATGGGTCCAAAAATCGACTAGGTCGTGACCTTTACTTGCCATGATGAACTTCCATATCGACAAAATAATTTGAAGAAAAAAGCTTGAAATTGATTCTTGTTTATCGGTTGATCTTTATGAGATCTAATTCTTTTGTCTTAGTATTGTATCATAAATAATGTTGATAAATACTGACAAGTGATTCCTCCCCATTCACCACAATTGCACTCTGAATCACAAAAGTTCGATTCAATGTTTTACGAAAAAATCAATTTATATTTCAATGTGATTTATTCCATGTAGATTTCAACTAAATTCTCCTGGAGACTTAATAAATATAATAAAATTATTAGTCTGAATTTTGATTGATTGTATCGATGTTCAGAGCCGCGAAAATAAGTTCAGAAAAGTACGTGGCAATAAGAAATTTCCTCTATAAATATTGAAATTTGAAATAATCTTTGAATTCCTTTTTATCATTGCTCGTTTGACCACAAATCACATAATCACACCAATCTTCAGAAGAGAAAATTGTGGAGTTCAAAACAAGTTTCAATATAAACGGCCAACTGGTAGTTTGCCTCGGACCGGAAAACATTTACGAATTGATAAAGGCCTCAAACGGTAAATGCTCTGGCTTGTACAACGTCGCGTATTATCCTCGTG